>CAMQQG010000372.1:0-25070 GCA_947034895.1 Rhytidiadelphus loreus | reverse complement strand
CGCGCCAGCGACACGTCGGTCGTGAGGTCGTAGCGCATCTCGCCGAACTCGTGCCAGTTGTCGTCGACGTGCAGGCCGGTGATGCGGGGCGCGGCCCTGCCATTGCTGATCGAGCACCGCGAGCCAGCGGGTCGAGTAGATGACGAGCGTGTCGGGCGCCAGTTCCTCGATCTCGCGCCCGACCTGCGCCATGCCGGCGAGCAGGCCGGCGTAGGCGGGCACGTCGCGCTGCAGCGCCAGCAGCGGGCTGCCGGGCAGCAGGTAGGCGCCGACGACGCCGGGTTGCTCGGAGAGTGCGGCGCGGTCGGCGCGGGCGTCGTCGCCGAGCAGCAGTCGGCGCCACTGCGCCCAGCCGGAGCGTGCGCCGCGCACCCGTGCGGATGGCGAAGGTCGTGGACGATGCCCATCAGCCCGCGCGGCAGCAGCAGCATCAGCGCGATCGACAGGGCGCCGAGCACCAGCAGGCCCTGGCCGGCGACGGCGCCGAGCACCCGGTCGACGAGGATGAAGAGCACCGCGCCGATCACCGGGCCGGCGACCGTGCCCATGCCGCCGGCGACGACGATGAAGACGATGTAGGAGGCCCAGGAGATCGAGAACGCCGACGGCGGCGTGATGATCACGACGTCCATGAAATAGAGGCCCGAGGCCAGGCCGGTGATGGCGGCGCTGAAGAGGAAGACCGCCGACTTGGTCCGGCCGACGTCGATGCCGCTGCTGCGCGCGGCTTCCTCGTCGTCGCGGATGGCGGTCAGTGCCAGGCCGTAGGTCGAGCGCATCCAGCGCCAGATGGCGGCCGTCGTGACGATCAGCAGCACGAGCGCGACGTAGTAGAGGGCGCGGGGCGAGACGTCCGACTTCAGTTGCATGCCGCCGCCGGCGCCGGCGACGTTCCAGCCGTTGAAGACGGTCGCGACCGACTCGGCGATCAGCCAGGTGGCGATCGCGAAGTAGGCGCCCTGCAGGCGAAAGAGCGGCAGCGCGCCGAGAAAGATCAGCAGCAGGATGGCGACGCGCCGCACGTAGGCGCTCTTGAAGACGTCGGCCTCTGGGTGGTAGGCGATCAGCCATTCGTAGGCGATCCAGAGCGCCACCGCGACGGCGACGCCGATGCGCACCCGTCGCTGGCTGCCGCGCTCGCGCAGCGGCAGGCAGAGCAGCCAAGCGAAGAGCAGCGACGCGATGCCCGAGACCGGCCAGGCGAGCCAGATCGGCACCTGGCCGTAGTAGAAGACGAGCGCCTGCGCGAAGCCGCCCAGTCCGACGAAGACCTGCTGCCCGAAGGTGAGCAGCCCCGCGTAACCGGCGAGCAGGTTCCAGGCGTGGCCGAGCAGCGCGAACACGAACACCGAGAACAGCAGGTGCAGGGCGTAGCTGGTGCTCGGCAGCGTCGCCGGCAACAGCAGCAGCAACGCGGCGATCACCGCCGCCCAGATGCCGCCGCGGCGGCCGTAGAACGACTCGGCGAGCGCCTTCAGCGGCTGTCGCGGTGCGCGGACGGCCGTGAAGTCGGCCGCCGCTTTCGCCGCGATCGGCTCGGCACTCATTTGGCGAGCAGCCCTTGCGGCCGCACCGCGAGCACCAGCAGGATCAACAGATAGCCCGCCACCTGTTGCGCCGCCGGCCCGAAGTAGGTGCCCGCCAGCACTTGCACGATGCCGAGCACGACGCCGCCGACGAGGCTGCCGGCGATCGAACCCAGCCCGCCCAGGATCACGACGCCGAACGCCAGCAGCAGGAACGGCGGCCCGTCGAACGGCTGGAACGATCGCGACATGCCGACCATGAACCCTGCGACCGAGGCCGACGCCAGCGCGACACCGCTCGCGACCGCGTAGACGTGAGGCGTGTGCATGCCCATCAGCGTCGCGATCTCCGGGTCGTCGGAGGCGGCGCGGATTGCGCGGCCGATGTGGGTCGATCGCAGCCAGAACGCCAGGCCGCCGAGCAGCACCACCGCGGCGGCGAAGAAGCCCAGCCGCAGGGTCGAGACGCTCAGGTCTTCGGACAGGCGGATGGCGGAGAACGACAGGTCGTTCCTGATCGTCGCCGCGTCCGAATTGAAGATCGACAGCATGCCCTGGCTGAGCACGATCGAGAGGCCGAAGGTGACGAGCAGCGGCAGCATCAGCCCGAACACCGGCGACATGCCACGCCGCTCGGCCGCCTGCAGCGACACGTGGTTGAGCAGGAAGCGCTGCACCGCGTAGCCGAGGCCGTACATCACCGGCACGACGACGAGCAGCGCCCAGAACGGCGCGACCGGCACGGCGGTGAGCAGCGTCACGCACAGATAGGCGGCGACGATCAGCCAGTCGCCGTGGGAGAGGTTGACCAGCCGCATGACCCCGAAGTTGAGCGCCAGGCCGACGCTGATCAGCGCGTAGTAGCCGCCCAGCATGGCGCCCGACAGGATGCCGTTGGCGAGGTCGATGCCGACCCAGTAGAGGTCCGTGTTGTTCATGGCGTCAGCGATTTCGCCCCCTCCCACGCCGGGGGAGGGAGCCCGTCCAGTTGCGATTTCACGGGCTCACCCATGCCCCACCCCCGACCCGAAATACGCCGCCGTGATGGCCTCGACACTCACTTCGCCCGGCCGCCCTTCGAGCACGATGCTGCCTTCGAGCATCACGACGAAGCGGTTGCAGGCGGCCAGCGCCCGCTTCAGATCCTGCTCGACGACGATCGTCGTGGCGCCGCTGGCGACGATGTTCGCGAAGTTGCGATAGATGTCCTCGACCATCGCCGGCGACAGGCCGAGCGACAGCTCGTCGAAGATCACGAGCTTCGGCGACGACATCAGCGCCCGGCCGATCGCGACCATCTGCTGCTCACCGCCCGACATCTGCGAGACCGGTTGCCGGCGCCGTTCGCGCAGCCGCGGGAAGAGCGTGTAGACCTCTTCCAGCTTCGCCGGGATGGTCGGCCGACAGCGCGGCAGGTAGGCGCCGGCGAGCAGGTTGTCCTCGACCGACATGCGGGCGAAGAGACGCCGCCCCTCGGGGACGAGCGCGATGCCGGCGTCGACGATCTCGGCTGGCGTCAGCTTGTCGAGCCGTCGGCCTTCGAATTCGACGACGCCGCGGATCCGGGTCGTGCTGCCCGCCCCCATCAGGCCGACCAGCGAGCGCAGCAGCGTCGATTTGCCGGCGCCGTTGGCACCGATGATGGCGAGCACGTCGCCGCGCTGCAGCTCGAGCGAGATGTCGTAGATCGCCCGCAATTCGCCGTAGTAGGCCGCGAGGCTCGTGACCTGCAGCACCGGCGTGAAAGCCACGTCAGGCGCCAAGGTAGACCCGCTTCACTTCCGGCAGATCGATGACCTGCTGCGGGTCGCCGATCGCCAGCACCTTGCCGCCGGCGAGTGCCATCAGCCGGTCGGTCGCGGTCAGCATCGTGCGGATCACATGCTCGATCCAGACGATGGTCGTGCCCATGTTGCGGATGCGCTTGACCAGCGCGATGAATTCGCTCACCTCCGATTCGGTCAGGCCGGCCGCCACCTCGTCGATCAGCAGCAGCTTCGGCCGCATCGCCAGCGCCCGCGCCAGCTCGTGGCGCTTGCGCACCAGCAGCGGCAGGCGGCCGGCGACGGTGTCGCCATAACGGGTCAGCCCGGTGATCGCGAGCGTGCGTTCGATCCATTCGGTCGCTTCGGCGCCGACCAGGCCGCCGGCGAAGGTCGCGGCGACGCGCAGGTTGTCGAACACCGTCATCTGGCCGAACGGGCGGGGGATCTGGAACGTCCGGGCGATGCCGAGGCGGGCGCGCTCGTGGCTGACGAGGGCGGTGATGTCGTCGCCGCGAAACACCAGCTTGCCGGCCGACGGCGCCACGTGCCCCGACAGCATGCCGAAGAGCGTCGTCTTGCCGGCGCCGTTCGGGCCGATGACGCCCAGGATCTCGCCTTCGGCAACGGCGAAGTTGACGTCGCTCGCGACCTGCACGGCGCCGAACGATCGGCTCAAGCCCTGGACCTGGAGGATGTCGGCCATCGGTCCGGCCCTACAGCCGCGGCGTGTTCGCCGCCTGCAGCACCCATTGGCAGAGCAGGCTCTTCGGATCTTCGAAGCCGTAGATGGCGGTGAAGTGATTGGCGCCGGGCTGCGCCCACATCTTGGCGCGGTTGCCGATGTCCTTCCAGCCTTGCAGGTAGCGCTCGGACTGGCGCCGGAACTCGCCCGGCTCGTCGTCGCCCCAGGTGATGAGCGCCGGCGTCGGCGACGGGCGCAGGTGAAAGAGCGGCGAGTTGCGCTGGATGACGCCGTCGTCGAGCTGCAGTTGTGGCTGCATGACGGTGTAGCGGAGCGGCCGCAGGTCGAACAGGCCGCTGACCATCACCGCGCCGCGCAGCGGGTCGGGAGGCAGGCCGTAGTCCTCGTCCCACGGCGTCTGCACGCACATCGCGGTCAGATGGCCGCCGGCGGAATGCCCGCCCAGCACCACCCGCGTCGGGTCGCCGCCATGGTCGCCGATGTGCCGCAGCACCCAGGCGACCGCGGACCGCGCCTGGCGGCTGATCTCGTCGATCGACACCTTCGGCGCGAGGGCGTAGTTGACGACCACGACGGTGATGCCGAGCTGATGCAGGCCGAGCGCGACGCAGCTGAATTCCTTGGCCGACAGCATCCGCCAGTAGCCGCCGTGGATGAAGACAAAGACCGGGGCGTGGCGGTCGGCCGCGGGAAAGATGTCGAGCGTCTCGTCGCGCGTCGGGCCGTAGTGCACGTCGAGTTCGGCCCGCAGGCGGTGCCGGGCCAGCCGGCTCTCGTCGGTGTAGTGCCGGGCGTAGACCGAGAAATCGGGCACCGAGCGATCGACGTCGTATTCGGCGTCGAGCTCGGCCTGGGTCGAAAACTCTCGGTACAGCTTCGGCATGGGGAAGTAAAAGGCGAGGAGGCGACTACTTGTAGAGCACCATCTCGCCGGTCTTCTTCACCGACGGGTAGACGGCGTTGTAGACGTTTTCCTTGACGAGCTTCTTCTTCGTCTCGTCGTACCGCCATTGCGCGCCGCCGAGCGGCTGCACCGAGAAGTGCTGGGCGTTGAACTTGACCGGCCCGGCGACGGTCTCGAGGTTGGTCGCGTCGAGCGCCTTCAGCACCGCGGCGCGGTCCTTCGAGCCGGCGCGCTGGATGGCGTCGAAGAGCACGTCGTAGGAGGCGTCGTCGTAGCCGAGCGGCGGCACGTACTGCTTCTTCGTCTGGCTCTCGTAGGCGTCGACCAGGCCCTGACCGTCGTAGCCGCCGTACTTCGACTTGCCCGGGTAGGCCGGCGACCAGAAGTTGACCGACAGCAGGCCGTAGCCCGCCTTGCCGAGCGCGTTCATCGGCTCCGGGTAGCCGGTGCCCTTGTCGATGATGTACATCTTCGGCGCGTAACCCGCCTGCGCCGCCTGCTGCAGGTAGTTCTGCATGTCGGGTGGCGCCAGCACGCCGGTCACCACCTCGACCTTGTTGCGTTTGAACTGATTGATGACGGCGGAGAAGTCGGGCAAGCCTTGGGCGAAACGTCCCGGGTCGGTCGGCTTCCAGCCTTCCTTTTTGAAGGTCGGGTCGAAGATCTGCGCGAACACCGTGCCGTCGGCGTCGTTCGGGTAGAGGTAGCCGATGTTGCCGTTGAAGCCGCCCGGCAGCGACTTGATCATGCCGACGTGGTTCTTCACCAGGTCGGGCACACCGAAGAAGAAGTGGTAGGTGTACTTATAGGTCTTCGGCTTGCCGTCCGGCCCGAAGAGCCAGGCCTCGACCGGCGTGTTGGTGGTGATGCAGGGCATCTGGTTGCGCTCGCACAGGTCGGCCGGCGCGTTGGTGGTGTCGGGCGTGCCCTGGGCGATCAGGAAATCGACCTTGTCCTGCAGGATGGCGCGGGTGGCGGCGTCGGCCGAGCCGGCGACGGTGCTCTTGCTGTCGTAGACCTTGTAGTCTAGTCTGCACATCTCCGAGCCGACCTTCAAGCCGCCCGCCTTGTTGATCGGGTCGACCTTGTTCTCGTCGACCCAGGGCGTGTCCTTGCCGACATCGGCGAGCGGGCCGGTGACCGGCACGATGCGGGCGATCTTGATCGTGCAGGATTGAGCGAACGCGCCGGTGCCGGCCAGTCCGCCGAGGGCAAGGGCAGCGATCTTCAACGTGAGGTTCATGAGGGCTCCAAAAAAGTGGACGGGCAGCGTAGGGGGGGGACAAAAAACTTCGTGAGTGTCAAGGCGTGAATTCGATCACCGCACCGCCGCTGCCGTAGAGCGGGCCGTAGCCGTGCACCCGGGCACTGGTGAAGCGGCCACCGAGTCCGCCGAGAATCCAATGAAGGTGTTTCAGCCCCATCTCGGGTTTGGCGGATTTGACGTAGTCGGGCAATGCCTGGCGCAATTGATTCACGTCCGCGGACTCGATCAATTGCAGCAGACGCTGATTCCATTTGTCGTCCTCGGCGCTCGAGAGGCGGTCGTTGCGGATGTCGACCTGCTGGCGGAACATCGCGTTCGACAGGCCGCCGATGCCGAGCACCGCCACCCGCTTGCCCTGTTCATTGGCGCAGGCGACGGCCAGGCCGCCGAGCTTTTCCGTCTCGGCCGGGCTGTGATAGAGGTTGTTCGAGGCGACCACCAGCGGCCGCTCGGCCGAGCCCATTTCCATCAGGGCGCAGGCGGTGATGGTGCCGGTGTCGATCGGAAAGCCGTCGTAGTTGACGCCGCGGGCGTGGATGCCGATGCGGGCCGACGCGGCGACGCAAGCATGGGCCATCTCGGTGTCGGCGGTGATGTCGAAGGGCTGGCTGCCGAACTCGTGCCAGTTCTCGTCGACGTGCGTGCCGTGGCTGCGCCGACGCGTCAGCCATTGCTGATCGAGCACCGCCATCCACTGGGTCGAATAGACCAGCACCGCGTCGGGCTTGGACGCGGCGAGCGAGCGGCCGACCCGCTGGAAGGCGGCGCCGAGGCGGCCCCAGGGCAGGTTGTCGGGCTTCAAGTGGGGCAGGGGGCTGCCGGGGACGAGGAAGGCGGAGACGACGGGCATGAGGTTCAGCTCGGTCGCCGAGTATCAGCTCCCTCGCCCTTCGAGGGAGGGTTGGGGAGGGGGCTCGCGAAGCGCCTCGGTGGCGACGCGGGCCCCCACCCCGACCCTCCCATAACGGGGGAGGGGGCTAACAGGCCGCAGTCTGGGAGGACCATCGCGGTCAATCGACCAGGCTCGATCTGAACGGTTCGCCGGAATTCCAGCCAGCGGTGGACGACGAGCCTTCACCGCGCCCCGCCGCCTGTACCCCATCGCCATCGAGCCGCGACAACCCTGCTTTCTGCAACGGCCATTCCATCACCGCATTGCCTGTTCCGATCACCGAGCCATAGCCGTACAACTCCGCCGCGATCTCCGGATATTTCATCGCCGCGAACATCCAGGTGAACGCGCCGGACTTGACCTCGGCGAACGCCTCGTCGATGAATTGCGGCAGCAGCCGAAAGACGTCCCGGGTCTTGCCCTGGCGCATCAACGCGATCATCCGCATGTCCCACTTGTAGCCTTCGTAATTCTGCGGGTGCTCCTGCGACATGTCCTCGGGAATGGCGGGCTCTTCGTGGAAATGCCAGTGCGACAAGGTGTTGGACGCCAGCAGCACCGCCCGCTTGCCGCTCTTCCTGATCGCTTCGCGCGTGCCCTTGCCGAGCAGGTCCATCTCGCCCATGCCTTCCTTGGTGTTCAGGTAATAAGGCGAATTGTTGGCCGAGATGCAGACGATCGGAATGTCCCACTCCGGGCGAATCATGTGCAGCGTGGTGATGGTGCCGTAGTCGACCCTGAAATTGGGATTGCGCATCATCTTCGTCACCAGCCCGAGCTTCCTGCCTTCTTCCGCGCAGGCTTCGGCCAGGTCGACATCGACCTCCAGCGAGAACCGGTAGCGAAACAGGTTCGGGAAGATCGGGTCGACCGACTTGCCGCTCATCTGCCTGACGCCGAGGAAGTGGTGGCCGACCTGGGTGATCCAGTGCGGCGTGTGGATCAGCAGCACGTCCGGCTTCAGCTCGGCGAGGCTGGCGCGCGCCCGCTCGTAAGCCCAGCGCAACGGCTCCCAGCCGCCTTGCGATCGCGGCTCGTTCTGCTCGGGGTTTTCACCGTAGACGAGGTGCGGTGGGTGAGGAGCGAGAAAGCCGGAAAGGATTTGACCTTGTGCCATGGAATCGCTCTCGGGAGAGGTGGGCCCACTGCCCAATCAAGCTGCAATTAGACCGTATACGCGTGAGTTCGGATGCAGTGTAAAAAGGCCGCCCAGCGACGTCAAGCCGTTTGCCGGATTTAATTTCGGCGCTGGCTTCTTTCGAATTTCGCCATGGAAGACGCCGGCGTGGGCCATTGACGGCCGTTCGGATCACCTCTATAAACCGGCAAGCAGTCTCGCCTCCATTGCGACGGAAAAATACGTGTACGTTCTAGTTTCAATTGGTGCAGTTCTGAGTGGCAATCGTCATGTTTGGTGCGTGCACTGCGCCAGGGCGGTGCCGTGACGGAGGCGAAGGCGCGCCTTCGCAAGCAGCGGGAGGTCTCGGCGGCCGTCGATCCGCGCGACGGGATCTCTGCCCCGTCGCGCAAGATCCTCGATGAATTCCGCCTCGAAGACGTGGCGTCGCACCTGCTTCGCCGCGCCCATTTCGCGGCCGAGGAATTGTTCGCACAGGAGTTCGCCGACGAGTCGATCACGCCGCGGCAGAAAGCGGCACTGGTGATGCTCTATCAACACCCGGGTCTCAGTCAGCATGCGTTGGCCGATCGGCTCTTCATGGACCGCAACACCGTCGCCGAGATGGCCAAGCGGCTGGAGTCTGCCGGCCTGATCGTGCGCATCCCCGCCACGGGCGATCAGCGGGCCTACGAACTTTTCCTTGCCCGCGACGGCGCCGCCCTGCTCGACCGCGTCATGCCGCGCGACATGCAGGTCGAGCGCGAAGTGCTGGCCAGGCTGCCCGCCGAATACCGGCCTCTTTTTATCAAGTGCGTTCGTCTTCTGGTCGCGTCGCCGGTCTCGCCCGATGACCCGTCCTCGGTGCCGTTCGCCGCACCGCGCGGGCACTGACCGCGGCGTTGCCATCCTCTTCGATTACCCACTCGTTTCGCAGCCCACCCCCAACCAGGTCACGGCCCATGCAAGTCAATTTCGGAATCGTGTTGCTGGCGATCGTCATCGTCATCATCGTCATCGCGGTGCTCTGGTGGGTGCTGTCCAAGCTCTACCAGCGGTCCACCACCGAGCGTGCCTTCGTGCGAACGGGTTTTCTCGGCCAGCGGGTGGCGATCTCGGGCGGCGCGCTCGTCATCCCGGTGTTGCACGAGGTGACCTGGGTCAACATGAACACGATGCGCATCAGCCTCGCGCACCACAACGAGAACGCGCTGATCACGCAAGACCGCCTGCGGATGAACGTCGACGCCGATTTCTACGTGCGCGTCAAGGCCGATGCCGAATCGGTGAATGCCGCGGCACGCTCGCTCGGCAGCAAGACGGCGTCGGTCGAAGCGATGCGGCAATTGCTCGAGGCCCGGTTCAACGACGCGCTGCGCACGGGTGCCGCCGAGTCGACGATGGAGCATCTGCACGAGCACCGCGGCGAGTATTCGGCCCGCGTGCGGTCGCTGGCGTCCACCGGCATCGACAGCAGCGGGCTCGAGATCGACAGCGTCTCGATCTCCAAGCTCGACCAGGCGTCGCGCGAATTCTTCAACCCGAACAATGCCTTCGATGCGGCCGGCCTGACCATTCTGACCGCCGAGATCGAGGAGCGCCGCAAGCGCCGCAACGAGATCGAACGCGATTCGCAGGTCGCGATCCAGCGCAAGAACCTGATGGCCGAGCAGCAGATGCTCGAATTGCAGAAGGAAGAGGAATACGCCAGGCTGCAACAGGAGCGTGAGATCGCGATCCGCCGCGCCCAGCAACAGTCGCAGATCACGGTCGAGACGGCGGAGATGCGCCGTTCGTCGCAGGTCGCCGAGGTCAGCGCCGGCGAAGCCGTGGAGCGCGCGAAGCTGGTGTCCGACCGGACGATCCGCGAGCAGCGCGTCAAGCTCGAACAGCAGATCCGCGAGATCGAGATCGACAAGTCGCGCAGCATCGAGATCGCCGAGACCGAGCGCCGCCGTGCACTCGAGATCGCGCAGCAGGAAACCGAGATCGAGATCGCCGGGCATTCGAAGCGGCGCAACCAGGCGCTGGTCGAGTCCGAGCTGTCGCGGGCCGACGCGGTGCGCGCCGAGGAAGGCGTCGTGACGGCGCGCGAACTCGAGCGGGCCGAACGCGACAAGGCGCTGTCGCTCGTCAACGCGTCGCGTGACATCGAGGCCAAGGGGCTGGCGCTCGTCAGCCAGGCGAATTCGGAGCGCGAGGCGGCGACGCAACGGGCCGGCACGATGCAGTTGCTCGCCCAGGCGGACGCCGAGGTCGAGCGGCTGCGCACCGAGTCGTCCGAGCTGCGTCTGAGCAGCGACGCCCGCGGCCGTCGGGCGATGAACGAGGCGGAGAACGTCGCCTCGCCGGAGGCGATGGCGCTGCGCGGCCGGCTGGCTGCGGTCGCTCAGATCGAGGCGGTGGTGCGTGAAAGCGCGCGGCCGCTGGAGCACATCAGCGACATCAAGATCATCCATGTCGACGGGCTGGGTGGCGCACCCCGGGCCGGCGCGGAGGAGGGCGGCGGCAACGGCAGCCTCTCCGACCAGGTGATGAACAGCGCCCTGAAATACAAGTTGCAGGCGCCGCTGGTCGACTCGCTGCTGACGGCCGCGGGGATCGATCCGTCGAATGTGAGCGGGCTGTTGAAGCAGTGAGGCCGGGCTCCGCGTTTGCGTGACTTACGAAGTGCACCGGACGCTGCCATCATGCGGGTCCCATTGCCTTCGAAAGAACGATTGATGCGACTCGCCATTGTGCGCTGCCCGGCGGCCACGCCCTTCCTTTCGGTCCCGCCGTACGCGGTTCTCTCGGCCTGCGCCCTGATCGCACTCGCCGGTTGCGCGGCGCCCCCCGCCACGCCCGCCGTGCCCCGGCCGGCGCCGCTCAGCTGCGAACAGATGGCCGGGCTGACAATCCCGTCCACGGCCATCGGGCTGCCGACCGGCGGCGCCCAGGTCGTCAGCGCGACGCCTGTGGCCGCGGGCGGCGTCGCGCCGAAGACCTTCGGCGACTACTGTCTGGTCGCGGGCGAGATCACCGCCGTCGACCCGGCCGCACCGAAGATCCGCTTCCAGCTGGCGCTGCCGGCGCAGTGGAACCACCGGGCGATGATGTTCGGCGGCGGGGGCTACGACGGCAGCATCCCCAACGTCGCCGGCAACGTCCCGGCGGGGCCGGTCGACGGGCCCAACCCGGTCGGCCGCGGCTATGCGGTCTTCGGCAGCGATTCGGGCCATGAGGGCGCGAGCAACCAGGGCGCCTTCGGCGTCAACGACGAGGCGCTGCGCAATTTCGCCTTCGAAGCGCTGAAGAAGACCCGCGACGCGGCGATGGCGCTGATCGACAGGCGCTATGCCGAACCGGTGCAGCACAGCTACTTCGCCGGCGGCTCGACCGGCGGCCGCGAAGCGCTGGCGGTGACGCAGAAATGGCCGTCCGATTTCGACGGTGTGATCGCGCTCTACCCCGCCTTCAACGCCGTCAGCCTCGACCTGCAGTTCGGCCGCATCACGCGGGCGCTGGCGGTGCGCGGCGCCTACCCGAACCTGCAGAAGCGCAAGGCGCTCTTCGAGGCGGCGATGCAGTCCTGCGACGGTGCCGACGGCGTCGTCGACGGCTTGATCAGCAATCAGGCGGCCTGCAATGCCAGCTTCGATCCGGCGACGGCCAAACACAATGGCAAGCCGCTGCGCTGTCGGCGGGGCGCCGACACCGGCAACGATTGCCTGTCGGACGCGCAGATCCGCGCGATGAAGGTGATCGACACGCCCATCGCGTTCGACTACCCGCTCGCCAACGGCGAGACGCAGTACCCCGGCTTCAACACCTGGGGCACCGATTTCGGCCGGCCGGGCACGGGCCTGCAGGCGGTGGTCACCTTTCTCGGGTTGAACACGGTCGCCCCTTCTGCGCCGATGCCGCCGCCTCCGGCCACGGGCGGTGCCGGGCTGCCTTACGGCTCGACGTTCTGGGACCAGTGGGTCAAGTACTTCGTCACCCGGGACGTCAATTTCAATTCGCTCTCGCTCGACCCCGAACACCCCGGCCGCTGGGCAGCGCGCATCAGCGAGCTGACCGGTCTGCAGGACGCCAATCAGGTCGACCTGTCGGCGTTCGAGGGCCGTGGCGGCAAGATCCTGATGGCGCACGGCACGTCGGATCAACTCGTCAGCACCCGGGCTACCGAGCAGTATGTCGGCCGCTTGCAGTCGGCGATGGGCGTGGCGCGCACCGACGGTTTCGTGCGCTACTACGAGATCCCCGGCTACAACCATGCCGCCAGCGCGACCTTCAACGCCGCCTGGGACTCGGTCACCGCGCTCGAAGACTGGGTGGAGAAGGGCGTCGCGCCGGTCGACCCGGTCGTCTTCGACACGGCAGGCGTTCCGGGACGCAGCCGGCCGCTCTGCCGCTTTCCGTCCTGGCCGAAGTACAAGGGCGCGGGCGACGTCAACCTGGCGGCGAGCTTCGTCTGCAGTTGAGCGACGGGCGCAGGAGCGAACCTGGGCCGGCGTTCGACGAAGACCGAGAAGTGCGTGCTGCACTGGCTTGCATCGAGCAGCGCCGGACGTTCGACGAAGCGCTCGCCACGCTGAGAAAAAATGATTGGCGGCGAGTACGCGGTATGCAGTGAAGGGCTTGCGCTGGATCGTTTCCATCGCGGCACCCCGCGCTACGCCGTCACCAGCCGCATCGAGATCTCCCGCGCCGCGACAGTCAGATGCGCGAGATTCGTCTTGACCATCTGGGGCACGGTGGCCACCTTGTGCATCCACGTCAGGTTGAGGGCCGCGACCACTTCCTCGCCTGCCCAGATGGGCACGGCGATCGAGTCCCGGCCGTCGTTCCACTCGCGCCGGGTCTGGTCGAAGTGGCCGCCGAAATCGGGGGTGCGGTGCCCGTATCCGAGCCGCCTCGTCTCGTCGAGCAGGCGCTCGACCGTGGCCGGCGTCCGCGCCATGTAGTTGCCCGACTCCTTGCTGGCGGCCAGACGCAAGAGCATCGCCTGGCGTTCGCTCTCGCTGCAAAAGGCGATGTAGGCGCGGCCCGTGGCGGAACGCAGCAGATTGATTCGAAATCCGATCGGGCCGACCGGGACGTTCGAGAAGTAGGACTTCGGCCGGTTGGTCTCGATCACCGCCATGCAGTCGAGCCGCGGGACGGCCAGCACGGAAGGCCAGTTGACCTTGCGGCACAGACGCTCCATCACCGGCGACGCCACTTCGACCAGATAGTTCTCGTCGCTGAGTTGCGGCGCACGCGGCTGCAAGGTGTGGCTCGCCATGTAGGCACCGTCGGCGAGCCGCTGCCAGACCATGCCGCGCTTCTCCAGGGTCAGGATCACGCGCGTCAGCGTGGCCTTGGGCAAGCCGGTGGCGAGGAACAGGTCATGAAGGCTCGCGGCACGGGCCTGATGCAGGTGCGTCAGCACTTCGAGACCGCGGTCCAGCGCCCGGATCGTCTTGACCTTGTAGTCGCGCATGGCCGTTTCGGAGAGTTTCACCAGGAGAAAAGGCGATGCGCGATGCTACCCGGTGGGTCCGGGCGAGGCAAATACTTCGGCCATACCCGGAGATCGACCAACCGGGACACACGAGAAGTGAACGGAGACATGCATGCGCTGGCCGCTCGGCCACGTGCTCGCGGTCCCGTTCCTCTGAACCGGGCCCGTGCGCCCAAGGAGCATGTTGATGAGCTTTTCCCACGACGACGTGCAACGTCTGATCAAACTGCTCGACAGCTCGCACTTCGACGAACTGCAGCTCGAAGCGGAGGGGATCAAGCTGACGCTGCGTCGAAACGGCGCCACCGGAGCCACCGCAGCGGCCGCCGTGCCGCCGTCGGCCGCGCCCCCCGCTCCCATCCCGGCCGCACAAGCCCCCGCCCCGCCGCCGGCGGCAGTGGCGACACCTTCCGACCCGAACCTGCTCGAGATTCGCGCGCCGATGCTCGGCACCTTCTACGGCGCACCCAAGCCCGGCGCCGACCCGTTCGTCGCCATCGGCGCCCGCATCAGCGCCGCAAGCGCGGTCGGGATCATCGAGGTCATGAAACTGATGAACTCGATCGCCGCCGGGGTCGAGGGCGTGCTCGTCGAGGTGCTGGTGCGCGACGGTGATCTCGTCGAATTCGACCAGGTGCTGATGCGCGTGAGGCCGGCGTGAACATGACGGTTGAGAAAGCCATCGGCGAGCGAGCGATCCGGCGTGTGCTGGTCGCCAACCGCGGCGAGATCGCGGTGCGCATCATCCGCACGCTGAAGAAGCTCGGGATCGAGTCGGTGCTCGCCGTCTCGGCGGCCGACCGCGACACGCTGGGCGCGCGCCTGGCCGACCGGGCCGTGTGCATCGGCCCGGCTCGGGCCACCGAAAGCTACCTGCAGATCGGCACCCTGATCGAAGCGGCGCGCGGCGTCGGCGCGCAGGCCATCCATCCGGGCTACGGCTTCCTCTCCGAGCGCGCCGCCTTCGCCGCCGCCTGCGAAGCGAACGACCTCATCTTCATCGGGCCCACCGCCGCGCAGATCGAGCAGGTGGGCGACAAGCTCGAAGCGCGCCGCTGCGCCGAGGAGGCCGGCGTGCCAATCGCGCCGGGCGGCCCGGTCGCGAGCTTGGCCGCGGCCCTGGCGCTCGCCGAGTCGATCGGCTACCCCGTCCTGATCAAGGCGGTCGGCGGCGGTGGCGGGCGCGGCCTGAAGCGGGCGAACGCACCTGAGGAGCTCAGCGCACTCTTCGACATAGCGAGCGCCGAAGCCCTGGCGGCGTTCGGCGACGGCCGGGTCTTCGTCGAATGCTTCGTGACCCAGGGCCGTCACGTCGAGGTGCAGATCCTCGGCGACGGCGAGCACATCATCCACCTCGGCGACCGCGACTGCTCGGTCCAGCGGCGCTACCAGAAGCTGATCGAAGAGGCCCCCGCGCCGTCGCTTGACGAGACGATGCGCCGCGACCTGCACGCGGCGGCCGTGCGCTTCTCGACGCACATCGGCTACCGCAGCCTCGGCACGGTCGAGTTCCTGGTCGACATCGCACGGCAGCGCTTCTACTTCCTGGAGATGAACGCGCGCATCCAGGTCGAGCATCCGGTGACGGAGCAGATCACCGGCCTCGATCTCGTCGCCGAGCAGATCGCCGTCGCGCAAGGGCAGCGCCTGCGGCTGACCCAGGACGACGTGCGCCTCGCCGGCCACGCGATCGAATGCCGCATCAACGCCGAAGACCCGGTGCACGACTTCCGCCCCGCGCCGGGCCGGGTCACCGAGGCGCACTTCCCCGTCCACGAGGGCTTGCGCGTGGACACCCACATCGAGACCGGCGCGATGATCTCGCCCTACTACGACTCGATGATCGCCAAGGTTATCGCCACCGGGCCGACGCGGGACGACGCGCGCCGCCTGCTGCTGGCGTCGCTCGCCGAGGTGCGGGTCGACGGCGTGCTGAACAACATCGCATTGCACCGCGCGGTGCTCGCGACGCCCGAGTTCACGGCGGGCGGCTTCGACACCGGCTTCCTGGGTCGATTCCTCGCCAGCCCCGACGCGGCGGCCTTCACCCCACCCGTTCAAGGACAACCCGGATGAGCCTCGACTTCATCGACACCACGCTGCGCGACGGCAACCAGAGCCTGTGGGGCGCGGTCGGCCTGCGCACCGGCATGATGCTGGAGATCGCGGCCGAGCTCGACCGCGTCGGCTACCGCGCGATCGACTTCTCGACCAGCACCCACATGGCGGTCACGGTGCGCTTCCACAAGGAAAACCCGTGGGAGCGTCTGCGGCTGATGAAGGCGCGCATGCCGCGCACGCCGCTCAGCTTCCTGTCGACCGGCATGCGCTTCATCTCGTGGGAGACGGCGCACCCGGAGCTGATGCAGCTCTCGTACAGGCTGCTGGTCGAAAACGGCATCGAGCGCTTCATGGTGATGGACCCGATGAACAACATGCAGGCCGTGACCGACAGCGCGACGGCGATCGCGGCGGCGGGGGCGCGCGAGATCGTCGGCGCGGTCGTCTACACCGTCAGCCCCATCCACGACGATGCGCATTTCGCTGCTGCCGCGCGCCAGCTCGCGGCGGTGCCGGCGATCCACCGCGTGTACCTGAAAGACCCCGGTGGGCTGCTGACCCCCGAACGCGCCCGCACGCTGCTGCCGGCGTTGCACGACGCCCTCGGCGGCAAGCCGCTGGAACTGCACTCCCACTGCACGATCGGCCTGGCACCGTTCACCTACGCGGAGGCGCCCTCGTTGGGCGTGCAGACCTTGCACACCGCGTCGCGCCCGCTCGGCAACGGCAGCAGCCAGCCGGCGATCGAGAACGTCGTCGCCAACCTGCGCAGCCAGGGCGTCACGGTCGATCTGGACATGGATGCGGTCGCCCGTGTCAGCAGTTACTTCCAGACGCTCGCAGCCGCCGAAGGCCTCGCGCCGGGGGTGCCGCAGGAATACGACGTGCGCTACTTTCAGCACCAGTTGCCGGGCGGCATGATCGGCACGATGAAGCGCCAGTTGCGCGAAATGCGCCAGGAACATCGCCTGCCCGAGGTCTACGACGAAGTCGAGCGCGTTCGCCGCGAGCTGGGCTACCCGATCATGGTGACGCCGTTCTCGCAGGTCGTCGGCACCCAGGCGGTGATGAACGTCCTGGCCCCCGAGCGGTATGCGAACGTGCCCGACGAGGTCATCCGCTACGTGCTCGGCAAGTTCGGCACGCCGCCGGCGCCGATGGATGGCGACGTGCGCGACCGCATCGAGCAGTTGCCCCGGGCGCGTGAGCTTGCCGGTCAGCCGCCCATGCCCGAGTTGTCCGAGCTGCGGCGGCGCTTCGATGCCCGGCTCTCCGACGAAGAATTTTTGCTGCGGGCGACGATGCCGGCGGAGCAGGTCGACGCCATGCTCGCCGCCGGCCCGGCGCGCGAAACCTACAGTGCCGTCGCCAGCCCGGTGGAAAAGCTCATCGCCGAGTTGTCGCAGCGGCCCGACGTGACCCATGCGCGCTTCGAGCGCGACGGCTTTCTGGTCGACTTGCGGGCCCATCGCCCCGCCGCCGTGCCGGGTCGGCCTGCATGAGCCGGCTCGCGCCCGGCGCGAAACCGGTGCCGACGCTGGCCGGCGTCCAGGGCTTCGTGTTCGACGTCGACGGCACGCTTGCGCTCGCGGACAAGGAACTCAGCGGCTACCAGCCCCTGCCGGGCGCGTCTGAATTGCTGGCGCTGCTGCGCGAGCGTGGCGTGCCGTACATCGGCTTCACCAACGGCAGCGCCAAGACGCCGGCACAGCTCTCGCAGGCACTGACCCGGATCGGCATCGAGATCGACGAGCCGCACATGCTGACGCCGGTCAGCGTCGCGCTCGACCTGTTCAAGCGCCGCGGCCACCAGCGCGTGCTGGTGCTGGGCGGCGAAGGCGTCTTCAAGCCCCTGGCCGACGCCGGCTTCGACGTCGTGCGCGCCCCGGCCCGCGCCGACGACGCCGATGCCGTGCTGATCGGCTGGTACCCCGGCTTCGTGCTGGCCGATCTCGACGCGGCCTGCCGCGCCGTCTGGGCCGGGGCGGCGCTCTACACCGTCTCCAAGGCCTCGTACCTGGCGAGCCGCGAAGGGCGCACCCTGGGTGTCTCCGGTGCACTGGCCGCCGCCGTGCGCAATGTCACCGGCAAGAACGCCGTCGTCGTCGGCAAGCCGTCGGCCCCGGCGCTCGCCTGCGCCAGCCTGCGATTGGGCGGAATCAAACCGGCCAAGATGGCCATCGTCGGCGACGACATCAGCCTGGAGAATGCGATGGCACTGCGTGGCGGCGCATTCTCGGTCGGCGTGCACACCGGACTGAGCAGCGCCGCCGACTTCGACGAACTGCCGCCCGAACGCCGCCCCCATCTGTCGTTGAACGGCGTCGATCGGCTCCTGGAGATGCTGAGATGAATACGTTGACTACCGACACCGACACCGACACCGACACCGACACCGCCGCAGGCGCGGTGCTCTGGGCACCGCGCCCCGACCAGATCCTGCCGACGCGTCTGGCCGCCTACATGCGGTGGCTGGCGACCGAGAAGGGCCTGGACTTCGACCATTACGAGGCGCTCTGGCGCTGGTCGGTCGACGAACTCGAATCGTTCTGGCAATCGGTCTGGGACTTCTTCGACGTGCAGGCCGATGGCGCTCGCGAGCCCGTCCTCGGCGTGGCGACCATGCCGGGTGCGCAGTGGTACCCGAATGCCCGGCTCAACTATGCGGAGCATGTCTTTCGCGGTGTCACCGACGCGCGGCCGGCGCTGATCGCCCGCAGCGAGGACACCGGCACGCACGAGGTCTCGTGGGCCCAGCTGCAAGCCGACACCGGCGCGCTCGCCGCCCACTTGCGCACGCTCGGCGTCGTGGCGGGCGACCGCGTCGCCTCCTACATGCCGAATCGTCCCGAGACGGTGATCGCCTTCCTGGCCTGCGCCAGCATCGGCGCGATCTGGTCGAGCTGCGCGCCCGACATGGGCGCGAGCGTCGTGCTCGACCGCTTCCGGCAGATCGAGCCCAAGGTGCTGCTGGCCGTCGACAGCTACAGCTACAACGGCAAGATCCACGATCGACGCGCGCTGGTGGCCGAGCTGCTGCTCGGGTTGCCGACGGTGCGGCACGTCATTCATGTGGCCGGCCCGGTCTGCCGAGCGGCCTCGCACATGCCGCCCGGCTGGCGCGACACCTCGAGCTGGTCGGACGCGATTTCGGCGGAGGCCGCGCTCCGCTTCGAGCGCCTGCCGTTCGGGCACCCGCTCTGGATCGTCTATTCGTCGGGCACCACCGGCCTGCCAAAGGCGATCGTGCACAGCCAGGGCGGCATCGTGCTGACGCATCTGAAGACCATGGCGCTGCAGCACGACCTGCGCCCCGGCGACCGGCTGCTCTTCCTCGGCGGCACCGGCTGGATCGTCTGGAACCTGCAGCTCGGCGCCTTGCTGACCGGCGCCAGCATCGTGCTCTACGACGGCAACCCGGCCTGGCCCGACCCGACCGCGCTGTGGCGCTTCATCGACGAACAGCGCGTCACGCTCCTCGGCTGCGGCGCGGCCTACCTGATCGCCTGCAAGAAAGACGGCCTGCGCCCGCGTGACCTCGTGTCGCTGCAGCACCTGCGCGCCATCAACGCCACCGGCTCGCCGCTGCCGATCGATGCCTACAAATGGGTGTACGACGCGGTCAAGCCGGACCTCTGGCTCGCCTCGATCAGCGGCGGCACCGACATCGCCTCGGGCTTCGTCGCCTGCGCACCGACCTTGCCCGTCAACGCCGGCGAGATCCAGTGCCGTGAACTGGGCGTCGCGGCGTATGCGTTCAACGAGGCCGGCGAGCCGGTGGTCGACGAGGTCGGCGAACTGGTGGTGACCAAGCCGATGCCGTCGATGCCGATCTACTTCTGGGGCGACCCCGAGAACCGCCGCTATCGCGAAAGCTACTTCGAGATGTACGAAGGCGTCTGGCGCCATGGCGACTGGATCCGCTTCACGCCGCGCGGCACGTCGGTGATCTACGGCCGATCCGACTCGACCATCAACCGCCACGGCATCCGCATGGGCACGGCCGAGATCTACCGGGTGGTCGAAGAGCTGCCGGAGGTGCGCGACAGCCTGGTGGTCGATCTCGAGTACCTCGGGCGGCCCTCCTTCATGCCCTTGTTCGTCGTCCTGGCCCCCGGCGCGGTGCTCGACGAGACGTTGAAGGCGCGCATCGCGCAGCAGATCCGCAGCAAGGCGTCGGCGCGGCACGTGCCCAACGAGATCTACCAGGTCGACGAGATTCCGCGCACCTTGACGGGCAAGAAGATGGAAGTGCCGGTGCGCCGGCTGTTGCTGGGCGCCGCGCCCGAGAAGGTGGCCAGCGCGGATGCCATGGCCAATCCGAAGAGCATCGGCTTTTTCATGCGTCTGGCCGAGGAGATGAAGACCTCGTAGACGCTTCATCCCGCGAGGCGCCGCAACCGACGGCGCCCGCACCACCACCACCGTGTGCGAACACGAGAAGGAGACAGGCATGAGCAGCAAGCCCAAGGTACTGATGATCATCACGCTCGACACCAAGGCGGTGGAGGCGCGCTACATCCGTGAAGTGCTGGAGTCCCAGGGCGTCGACGTCGTCCACCTCGACGCCAGCATCCGCGAGTCGACCGACCCGACCGTCCAGATCCCGCCCGAGGCGGTCGCCGCGGCGGCCGGCAAGACCCTGCAGCAGGTGCGCGACCTGGGCCACGAAGGCAAATGTCAGGCGGTCATGATCGAAGGCGCGGTCAAGTGCGCGCTGGCGTACAACGCCCGGCACGCCATCAGCGGCATCATCGGCGTGGGCGGATCGATGGGCACGGCCCTCGGCACCGTCGTCATGGGGATGTTCCCGTACGGCCTGCCCAAGGTGATGGTGTCGACCATGGCGTCGGGCTTCACCAAGCCGTTCATCGGCGCCAAGGACATCAACATGTTCAACCCGGTGTGCGACATCGCCGGCCTGAACAGCATCACCCGCGACGTGTTCCGCAACGCGGCGCTGGCCACGGCGGCCATGGCGAAGCACTATTCGCCGACGCGGGTCGAGCCGAAGCCGCTGGTCGCGATGACGACGCTCAGCACGATCGATGCCTGCACCGTCAACGTCCGCAGGCAGCTGGAAGCCAAGGGCTTCGAGGTGATGGTGTTCCACACGCTCGGCACCGGCGGCATGGCGATGGACCAGATCGTCGGCGAGCGCGACGTGGTGGCGGTGGTCGACACCTCGCTGGTCGAGATCAACGACTTCCTCAACAACGGCCTCTGCAGCGCCGGCCCCGACCGCGCCAAGTCAGCGCTGGCCAGGGGCGTGCCGGTGATCTTCGCGCCGGGCAATGCCGACTTCATGGTCGCGGGGCCGATCGACATGGCCAAGACGATGTTCCCAAACCACCGGTACCACATGCACAACCATGCGCTGACGGCGGTCCGCACCGAGCCGGGCGAGCTCCAGGCGCTGGCCAGGCACATGGGCGGCCTGATCGCCGAGGCCAAAGGGCCGGTGTCGTTCTTCGTGCCGCTCAAGGGCTTCTCGCACCACGACAGCCCGGACGGTCACCTGCACGACCCGTCGATGTGCCCGGTGTTCCTGACGGCGTTGCAGGAGGTGCTGCCGTCATCGGTCGTCGCCCGCGAATTCGACTGCCACATCAACGATGCGCAGTTCGCCGATGCGATCGTCGAGCAGGTGCTGGCCTACACGCGGGAGCGGAGCAGGGCGGCGGCGTAGGCTGCTGGTGCAGTGTTCCACACCGTGTCGAACACTGCGCTAGACGCAAGGACTGCTGTCAGCCGTTTCGAGCGCCCTGCAGCCGCTCCAGCGTCGTCAGGAGCTGGGTCATGTTCTTTACACCTTCGGCATCGCCGCGAGACTTCGCAGTGTCCACGCCGTCACTCAGCGTGGAGATGAAATTCATGGGCTGGGAGTAGGCATCGGGCCAATTTCCATCGATATTCACCTTCGCCAGCGGGCTCTGAATCATCGGCACTGCGAGTGAGATTTCGTCGAAACTCATCTTTCCTGATTGGTACAGATCACCCAGTGCGGCTTGCAATTGCTGCTGAGACATCTGGGTAGAGTCGTATGCGCTGTCTGATGCGTTCGCACGACTGGAGTCTGCCAGGTGGTCGGCAAAGCGCTTCGCGGAAGGCGCAGGCTGCCACGAAACGGGTGCGGTCGGATTCAATGCGCTGGCAATCGGGCTGCCGATTCTCATGTGAACTCCAAGGGGGGTCGATTTCTGCCATCAATCGGCACGACGCGTGAAATTCTTGACTGATCGGTCCCGGTCGAAGGTTTGAAGCGGCACCGAATCCCGGGTCAATTCGTCTTTGGAGACCGGGATCGATTCATCGCTTCCGGGCCATGTCACCCCGCGCGCCGCTCAGCCGATAGCCCACCGGCAGCAGTTGCAACTCGAACCGCTGTTCGATTTCGCCCCAGATGCCGCGCGGCATCAACAGGGCGAACAACAAGGCGGTCGCGCCGAGGCCGATCAGGTAGGTCACCCCGGTGGCGCCGAACAGGGTCTCCATCGTGAAGAACAGCAGCGCGCCGAGGATCGGGCCCTCGTAGGTGCCGATGCCGCCGACCAGCACCATGAAGATCATGTAAGCCGTCCACTGCACGCTGAAGTACGTCTTCGGCTGGAAGGTGATCGAACTCGCGAGCCACAACGCACCCGCCGCCGCGCAGCCGAACGCCGACAGCACGAAGATCAGGCGCTTCGACGGCAGCACCCGCACGCCGACCGAGCCCGCGGCCTCCTCGTTGTCGCGGATGGCCTGCGCCGCCGTCCCCATCTTGCCGCGCAGCATCACGAACACCAGCCAGCCGAGCGCGGCCACGGTGGCGAGCGCCGCCCAGTAGGTATAGCGGCGCCGGTCCTCGGCTGCGTAGGACTGCAAGGCGATCAGCGAGGTGCCGGTCTCACCCTGGACGAGGTTGTCGAGATTGACCAGCAGGTGGCAGAGCGCGGCGACGACCCACATGCCGATCGCGAACTCACCGTCGCGCAGCCGCAGCATGAAGGCCGAGATCGGCCACGAGATCACACCGACGAGCGTCGCCGCGAGCAGCAGTGCCGGGTAGGGGCTGACCCCCCAGTCGGCAAGGCGGACGGCGGCATACGCCCCCAGGCCGAAGAACGCCTGGTGCCCGACGGACAGCAGGCCGGCGTACCCGGCGAGCGCGTTCCACATCAGCGCCAGGGTGCCGTAGATGAAGAGCGCCGTGAGTCGTTCGACGACGTTGGGCGACAGGAACAGCGGCCCGGCGACGAGCACGAGCTGGGCGGCCACCACCAGCGACACCGTCGCGATCGAGGGCGCCGTCCAGCGCGTGACCCGCACGGTGGGTGAAGGGGGAGTCAGGTTCATGGCGTTCAGGCTTGGCGACGAATCGGCCGGATCCAGCGGCGCAGGATGCCCGCGGCATACACCCGGGCCAGCAGCACCGCCAGGAAGACGACGTGACCGGCGATCAGAAAGCCCTGGGGATGCACCTGCGCGCCGAGGCTCTGCGCAACGCCGAGCACGATGCCGCCCACGAGCGTGCCCCAGAGCGAGCCGGCGCCACCGATGATCACCGCCTCGAACGCGAAGATCAGCTGATAGGGGCCGGTGTAGGGGTCGAACGTCGCCCGCATCGCGAGGAACGCACCGGCGATCGCGACCGTGGCCATGGCGATGGCGGTCGACGCCGCATAGACCGAGCGGGCGTCGACACCGACCAGTTGGGCCGTGTCCGGATCGTGCGCCGCGGCGCGGATCCGCCGGCCGAGCGCGGTGCGCGACAGCATCAGGTGCAAGCCGCCCAGCAGGGCGATCGCGACTGCCAGGGTCAGCACCGCCAGCTGGCCGACGATGATGCCGCCAGGCAGGGTCCAGCCGTCGTAGCTGAGCGAATCGATGTAGGGGGCGAGCGACCGGGTGTCGGCACCGAAGCCCTCGAACATCGAGTTGTCCAGCACGCTCGCGAGGCCGAACGTGCTCAGCAACGGGATCAGGGCGCCGGCGCGGGCGCTGCGTTCGAGCACCAGCCGGTGCAGCACCCAGCCGAACAGCGCCATCACCGGGATCACCGCCACGAGCCCGAGCAGGGGATGCACGCCGAAGCGTTCGGCCAGCACGAAGAGCATGTACGCCGCCAGCACCGCCAGGCTGCCGTGGGCCAGGTTGATGATGCCCATGACGCCGAACATGAACGACAGGCCGCAGGCCAGCAGCGCGTAGTAGCCGCCCAGCATCAGGCCCTGGACGAGCTGGTTGAGCCAGATCATGTCGTGGCCGCCGTGCGATGACCGAAGTAAGACGCCATCACCTGCTCGCGCGTCATCTCGTCGGCACGGCCGCTCGCGACGACCGCGCCTTCGAGCAGGCAGACGATGCGGTCGGCGACCTGGAAGGTGCGCTGCAGGTCCTGCTCGACGAGCACGACGGTCGTGCCGTGGGTCGTCCCTTTGCCCATCAGGGTGCGCAGGGAGTCGTAGACGCCTTGCACGGCCAGCGGCGACAGGCCGAGCGACACTTCGTCCAGCAGCAGCACCCGCGGATTGGTCATCAGCGCCCGGCCGATCGCGACGGCCTGCTGTTGACCGCCCGACAAGGTGCCGGCGACCGCCTTCAATTTGGGCTTGAGCTGCGGGAAGGCGTCGAGCACGGTGCCCAGGTTCCAGCGGCCGTCTCGCTTCGCGGACAGGGCGACGAGCAGGTTCTCCTGCACCGTCATCGCGGGAAAGAGCTTGCGCCCCTCGGGCACCAGCGCCAGGCCGGCGGCGGCCCGACGATGCGCCGGCAGCGCGCTGACGTCGACGCCGTCGAAGGACGATGCGGGCCGGGCCGCGCGACCGGGTGCACGCCCGCCAGCGTGCGCAGCAGCGTCGTCTTGCCCGCACCGTTGGCGCCGACGAGCGCCAGCGTCTCGCCCTGCTCGATTTCCAGGCTGATGCCTTGCACGGCAGTCAGCAGGCCGTGCCGGGCCTCGAGGGCTTCGATCGTCAAGAGACTCATCGACCGCCCCCGAGATACGCATCGACGACGCTGGCGTTGGCCAGCACCGCCTGCGGATCGCCCTCCGCGATCACCCGGCCGGCGTCCATGCAGACAAGTCGCCTCGCGACCTGCAGCAGCACGTGCACGATGTGCTCGATCCAGACGATGGCGATGTCGCGGGCATGCAGCACCCGGATGGTCTGCACGAGCTCCGCGGCCTCGCCGTCGGTGAGCCCGCCGCCGATCTCGTCCAGCAGCAGCACCTGCGGGTTGGTGGCCAGCGCCCGGGTCAGTTCCAGGCGTTTGCGGTCCAGCAGGCCGAGCGTCGCGGCGCGCCGGTTGGCGACGCCCGCCATGCCGCAGAGCTCGATCGCATCGATGCAGCGGGCGTAGG
>CAMQQG010000371.1:0-29996 GCA_947034895.1 Rhytidiadelphus loreus | reverse complement strand
GCCGTTCCAGCTGCATGACTTCGGCGCGCGCGGGGCAACATCGAACGAATCCGCTGCACTCGGCGGCGCCGGTCATCTGATCAACTTCATGGGCACCGACACGCTTGCCGCCGTGATGCTCGCGCGCCGTGACTACGCCGAGCCGATGGCCGGCTTCAGCATCCCGGCCAGCGAGCACAGCACCATGACCAGCTGGGGCCGCGACGACGAGGCAGACGCCTATCGCAACATGATCGCGAGCTTCTGCGGGCCTGATAAGACGCTGGCTGTCGTCGTCGACAGCTATGACATCTGGAACGCACTCGACACCATCATCGGTGATGAGCTGAAACAGCAGATCGAGACCAACGGCGGCCGCATCGTGATCCGCCCGGACAGCGGTGACCCGGTGGCCGTGCTGCCGCGGGTGATCGAGCACCTGATGAAGATCTTCGGCCATCGGCTCAACGGCAAGCGTTATCGCGTGCTGCCGGATTTTGTTCGCGTGGTGCAGGGCGACGGCATCGACCTGCACAGCCTGCCGCGGATTCTGGAGACACTGAAGATGCACGCCATCTCCACCGAGAACGTCACCTTCGGCATGGGTGGCGGCCTGCTGCAGAAGGTCGATCGCGACACGATGAAATGGGCGATGAAAGCCAGCCAGGTGGTCATCAACGGGATTGCGCGCGATGTCTTCAAGGACCCGGTGACCGATCCCGGCAAGCGCAGCAAGGGCGGCCGCTGGGGCGTGGTGAGCGGTATCTCCGGCGCGCTCGAAGGCGTGAATATCGAGCAGCTGGCGAATCGCGAGAATCTGCTGCGGCCGGTGTATCGCGATGGCCGTTTGCTTGTCGATGTGACCTTTGCCGAAATCCGTGCGCGAGCCACACAGCACTTCGATCGGCTGCGCGTGTAGGACGTTTATCGATCAGGCACCGACATCACTACATCGTTATTCCTGCCTGTGCGGGAATGACGATGGATTTCGAGTGTGTGCATTAAACAAAAACGCTTTGGCCCTGCTCCCTGCGGGCGGGAGAGAAGGCAAAGGCTGCGCTCTTAATACTCCAGATGCACGCGGAACCCCACCACGTCCGCCGGCCCGCGGTCGCGGTTGTAGCCGGGATGATCGATGTGCTGATAGTCCGCCGTCAGCTGCACATGGCGGATCGGCTGGAAGCGGTAGTAGGTTTCCAGCACGCGCTCGGCGCCGTAGTCGATCTGGCCGTCGCCGACGACGAAGCCCTCGCCACCGGCAGCGAGATATGCCGTATGCGCACCGGACAGATTGGCGATGACGTAGGCAACGCCGAGCCGGTCATCGGCACGCCACCAGTGCAGGCCATCGAGCTGGCCGCCGAAGCTCACATGCCGGTCGACCTCGGTATAGGCAAACGACTCGGTGCGGCCGTTGTTCCAGCCGAGCCGTGTGAACAAGCCGGTTTCACCACCGTCGGCCAGCGGCAGTTCGCCGTTGAGCGTTGCGCCGTATTTGCGGCGGAAGGGTCTGTCGTCGGCAGTGATGTCCGGCGGCGCGCCGGTGCCTTGCGCGGCGGCGATGGCATCTTCGTAGACGCCCATGCGCGAGGTGTTCTGGTAGACCAGCAGGCGCACGATCGCCGGATCGTCGCCGGACTGCTGCAGCGTCAGTTCCAGCTGCTGGCCGTTGCTATGCGTGATCGGCGTGTCCAGCGCCTGGCCATTGGCATGCTTGGGCATCTGGTAGATGCCGTAGCGCAGCGCCCAGGTCGGTGCCACGTACGCGGCCATCGCGCCGCCGGTGTAGCCGCGCGTGTCGGCGGCAAAATCCCAGGCGGTGTTGTTGAACAGGCTCCAGTTCTCGAACTGGGTGCGGGTGGAATTTGCGTAGCGGTTTTTATCGAAATCATCGGACACCGCCAGCGTGCCGAGCTTGAATTCGAAATGGCGATCGGCCTCGTCACCCGGCAGCGTGTCCTGCGCACGCTCGACGGCATGAGTGCCGTCACCGATCGGCAGCACGTAGCGCACGTATTTGCGTGCAAGGTATGGACTCTTCGACAGCCCCGCCGAGCCCGAGCGGATCGAGTCGCCATCGGTGAGGCTGGCCAGGCCGGTGGCATTGGCGATGCCCGCGCCCTGGAACTGCTCGATGTCCAGATACAGCTGCAGGTGCTTGATCGGCTCCCAACCGAGGTAGACGCCATAGGTGTAGGTGCTGGAAGTGTCGCCATCGGCCGGCAGGCTCAAATGGCTCGCATACGGCGAGTTCAGTGGATACAGGTGCTGGCGGATCAGCGTGAACTGCAGGCCAGTGATCTGCGGCGCGGGCACGGCATCGAGCCAGTTGTTGAGGTCACTGGTCGGCGGTACTGCAGCAAGTGCCGCAACCGGCATCACCCATAGAAACAGCGCAAGCCGTGCAGCCAGTCGATGCATGATGAATCCCCCATACCGCCGCATAAAGCGCGGCAGGCTACTCGCGCCAGATGACAGACGCTAGACAGCGAATCGAACAACCACGCGCGTGCCCTTGCCGGACTTCCCGGTCTCGATGCTGAAACGCGCGCCGTGGGCATGGACGATTTCATCGACGATCGCCAGACCGAGCCCGGCACCCGGTGCCTGCGCGCGATCCAGCCGCTGGAAACGCTGACGCACGCGCTGGCGGTCTTCCTGCGGAATGCCCGGACCGTCGTCGTCGACAATCAAATGCGGCACCGGCTTGGCGCCGACCGAAAGTTCGATGGCCCCGCTGCCGCTGTGGTACTTCACCGCGTTGTCGATCAGGTTGTTGATCGCCTCGCCGATGAGTGCGGCGCTGCCGCGCACCGGCACCGATTCCGCCGAGGTGACGAAGCTCAGTTCGATGTTCTTGAGCAGGGCGATCGGCACCCATTCGGCCCCCACCTCGCGCGCCACGCTGACCAGATCAATGCTGCCGAAGCTATCGGTATTCAGCGCACCGGGTTCGGCGCGCGCGAGTGACAGCATCTGGTTAGCCAGCCGGATCGCACGATCGGCGGAGACGCCGAGATCGGCCAGCAGTTGCTGCCGTGTGTGCGGATCGGTCTCGGCCTGCGCCTGCTCGATATTGAGCTTGAGCCCGGCCAGCGGCGTGCGCAGCTGGTGCGCGGCATCAGTGATGAACTTGCGTTGTGCGGCGAGTGCTTCGCCGAGTCGCCCCAGCATGTTGTTGAGCGCCTGCGTCAGCGGCAGCACTTCTTCCGGCACGCCGGCGGCGGCCAGCGGCTGCAGCGAGCGATCGTGCTGATGATCGTCGATGCGCTCCGCGATCCACCGCAACGGCTCCAGCGACCAGCGCACGCCGCGGCCGATGACGGTGGCAGCGATCGCGATCAGCAGCGCCTGCGGCAGCAGCACCGCAAGCAGGATCTTGTGGGCCAGCTGGTCGCGCTTGTGGCTGGTTTCGGCCACCGCCACCTGCACTGGCTCCTGCTGGTCACCAACCTTCAACGCCAGCGTGGCGACGCGGACGCGTACCTTGTCCAGCACCGTGTCGAACAATCGCGTGTCGCCAGCACTGCGCGCATCAGCCGGCGGTGCCGGGATCGCGGTGGTGCCGGCGATCAGATCGCCGCGCGCATCGCTGACCTTGAAGGTGGTGGTGTCGACCGAATCCCAGACGAACAGCTGGCGCGAGGATTCCGGCAGGTCCAGCACCAGCCCCTGCGGACCCTTCCGCACCACCAGCGCCAGCGAGTGCGCGGAGTCCACCAGCCAGCTGTCGTAGACGCCGTTAGCGTAATGCAGGATCAAGAGATAGGCGCCAGTGCCGCTGACCGCAAACAGCATCAGCAGTGCCGGCAGCAGGCGCCACAGCAAGCGACGCCGCAGGCTGAAGCGCGGCTCAGTCATTCGCTACGGCCGGCGCCTGATCCAATAGGTAACCGAAGCCGCGCACCGTGCGGATCTCCACGCCGGTAGCAATCATCTTCTTGCGCAGACGATGGATATGGATTTCGATCGCGCCTTCGGTGAGCTCGCCACCGGCATCGCCGAGATGCTCCTGCAAGCGGCTTTTGCCGACCACGCGGCCATGCCGCAGCATCAGGCATTCCAGCAGGCCGAATTCGCGCGGCGACAGGTCGATCGGAATGCCGTCGGCAAACGCGGCACGTTCGGACAGGCGCAGCTGCACGCGGCCGATGGTGACATCGGCACCGGAGCGTCCCAGCGAGCGCCGCGCCACTGCACGGATGCGCGCTTCAAGCTCGGCGAAGTCGAACGGTTTGATCACGTAGTCGTCCGCACCGGCATTGAGGCCGCGCAGGCGGTCCTGCAGATCATCACGTGCCGTCAGCAGCAGGGTCGGCGTGTGCTGACCGCGTGCGCGCAGGTTGCGCAGCACCTGATAGCCATCGATACCGGGCAGGCCGATGTCGAGCAGGATCAGGTCGTATTCCTCGGTGGCCAGGCGCAGGTCCGCATCGCGGCCATCGCTGAGCGCGTCCACCGTATGGCCGGCACGGCGCAGCGCCATGGTCAGCCCAGCCACGATCTGCGGATCATCTTCGACGACGAGTAGGCGCATCGGGAACCTCGAGATTTAACGGAGCCTAACGCAGCAGTGTGTGCGGGTTGGAAAGCTGTCTGAAAGACATATCGACGCGGTTACGTTTCGATCACGTCTTGACGTTGCGCAGACTCCGCCGCGGCTTCCGGGCAACACCATTGAAGGACTCCAGCAGGATCGACTGCGCCATGCCCGGCGGCATCAGGATCACATGCGGCGGCACCCTGAACGCGGCCGCGATGCTGTCGATCGCATCGACCCCGACGCTGAGCTCGGCCCGTTCCAGCGCACTGATGTGCGAGCGATGCAGTTCACATTGATTGCCCAGCTCTTCCTGCGACCAGTTGAAGATCGCGCGCCCCAGCTGCAGATTGCGCGCCAGGATCTGCCGCGGCTCCAGATCGCCGGCAACCGGTTGCGGCAGGGCACGGGTGGGTTCCGGCGTGCCCGCTGACACTGTCGATGCAGCGGCCTGCGGTTTGAGTGGAATAGCCGCAGGCGGTTGTGCCAGCGCGGTGTGGATGGCGTCCAGCAGATCCTGCTCGCGGAAGGGCTTCTGCAGAAACTCCAGCGCGCCGCCCTTCATTGCGCGGACGCTCATCGGCACATCGCCATGGCCGGTGATGAAGATGATGGGGAGCGTATCGCCGCCGCGCGTCAGCTCGGCCTGCAGGTCAAGCCCGCTCATACCCGGCAGTCGCACGTCCAGCACCAGGCAGGCGCTGCCGGAAAATGCCGCGCGATTCTGGAAGTCCTTGGCCGACGCGAACAGCTCCACCTTGAGGCCGACGGAGCGCATCAGATTGCCGAGCGACTCGCGCACCGAGACATCGTCGTCGACGACATAGACCACGGATTCCGGCAGCGCGTCTGTCGGGTTATTTCGGTTCTTGCTTTTCAATCGATGTCTCGGCTCACGCGGAAAAATCTTCACCAGCAATCGACACCGCCTGCGGCTGCGGCGCCGGCTGGTTCGGCAGCTCGATCAGCAGGCTCAACCCCTGGTCCGGATCGGGTACCGGCGTCAGCTTGCCGGAATGTTGTTCGATGATGGACTGGCTGATCCATAGACCCAGACCGGTGCCTTCCGGCTTGGTGGTGTAGAACGCCGTGAACAGACGCTCCATTTCGACCAAGGCGATGCCGGGCCCGTTGTCACGAACCTCAATGACGATGCGCGGGACATCACCGAGCCGCTGCCGTGACTGGATATGCAGCCGCCGCCTGCGGTCGGTCACCGTGGCCATCGCTTCGATCGCGTTGATGACCAGATTGAGGAACACCTGCTGCAGCTGGATGCGCTCGCCCTGCAGCGGCAGCAGCTGCGGATCGAGCGCAGTGGTGACCTCGATCTGCTTGCGCAGCAGTTCGTTCTGCACCAGCTCCAGGCCTTCGGTGATGATCTGGTTGAAGTTGACAGCATCCCAGCGCGGCTCGCCCTTGCGCATCAGCGTGCGGATGCGAGAAATCACATCGCTGGCGCGCTTGGCGTCGCGCATGATCCAGTGGATGGTATTCCGGGCTTCGGGCAGGTTCGGCGTCTCGCCGGCTAGCCAGCGCAGGCAGGCATTGCCGTTGGTGACCACCGCCGCCAGCGGCTGGTTGAGCTCATGCGCAATCGAGGCCGTGAGCTCGCCGATGGTGGTGAGGCGCGAAGCGTGGGCGAGTTCGGTGCGGGCAGTGATCAAGGCCTCGGCCGCAGTTTTATGCTGCGAAATGTCTTCGCAGAACGCGATCACGAAGCGCGGAAACTCGGGCCGCCCTGGCACCAGTGCAAGGTGGATTCGCAGCCATGCCGATCCAGCGTCGCTCTGACGATGGATTTCGCGGTCGATCCGCTGCAGGCCACCCTCGAACAGCGCAGCCAGTTCGGCACGTAAATCGATCGCGACTGCCCCGGCGATGTCTTCGGCCAGTCCGCCGCTGTTCGGCGCGTGTTGCTCGCGGCCCACCAGTTTCAGGAACTGCCGGTTGGCGGAAATGATCTCGCCGTGCTCGTCGGCCAGCGCAATGCCGACGGTTGCGTTATCGAATACCGCCTGCCAGCGCAGCTCGGCAAGATGCCGCTCGTACTCGGCCTGCTCTCGCTGGCTGGTCTCGGTGCGCAGCGCTTCGCTGACTTTTTCCAGTGCCGCGCCGCCGGCCGCGATCTGCGAGGTCAGCGCCTCGCGCGCTTCCCACATGGCCCTTTCGGTGTTCCTGCGCCAGTTGCCGAACCAGTTGCCGGCGATCATCGACGCCGCGAACGCAAGGAATTCCGGCAGCTCTTCACGGGCCACTGCAAAGCTGTAGTACGGCTGGTCGAAGAAGTAATCGCAGGCAAGCGTGCTCAGCACCACGGCGGTCCAGCCCGCCACGCGGCCAGCCGTCCAGGCACTGGCGATGCCCGCGACCAGAAACAAAAACCAGTACGGCACCGGCAGCCACAGCCGCAGCAACAGGTTGAGGCCGAGCGCGGCGCCGACCGAAAAAACCGCGATCTCCAGTCGCCAGCCGAGCCCGCCGCGAATCCTGCCCTGTGGCGGCTGCACGGTCAGCGAGCGGCCTCGGCGCGGCGCAGGAACGCCTCGTACAACAGCGTCTGGGCTTCCGTCCGCGGCATCAGCAGCACATGGACCGGAAGATCGAAAGCGCCTGCAATGCGCTGCACGGTGTCGAGCCCGACATTGAGTTCCTGACGTTCGATGGCACTGATATGCGATCGGTGCAGCTGACAGCGCGTGCCCAGCTCATCCTGCGAAAAGTCGAAAATGGTCCTGGCCAGTTGCAGATTGCCGGCAATGGCCGCACGTGAAGCCTGGGTTACAACGGTCTTGCGCGGTGTCGTCATGGTTGATTCAAACCCTTCTGATTGAGGGGCGCGGTCGCGCGAGCGCGTGTCGGCCGATGACCTGAATGATGTTCGGGCTGACGCATGAGCGCAGCTTATGTCATCGCCCGGTAGCGGCCAATCGGCAGCCGCTAATTGCATCACTGATTAGTCAGTGACGTTTATTTTATTCGTTAGTATCTTGTAAATGAGTAATATAAACGTCGTGACCACCAGATTATGATGACCGTAGATGCTTTGCGCGTGGCATTGCAGTGTCGATGGCTGATCGATACAGGGTTCCGGCGGTCTTCCGAAACACAACCGAGAGCAGGGCGTGACAAGCGATTCCGGGGCAATCGAGTTCGCCGCGTATCTGGCGCCTGGAACAGCACCGCTGTCCGCTGGGGAAGTCGATGCGATCAAGCAACAGGCGGCCGAGTTGCTCGATCGCAGACCGGCGGCGATCAAGCCGACGTTTGTCGAACTGATCGACAGCGAAACGCTGGAGCAGGAGTTTTCTTGGATTCCCGAGCATGAGTGCAGCCGCGAGCCCTTGCTATCGCTGGTCTCGCTTCTGCGCAGCGGGGTGCAGTCGGTGGGCAACTGCTGCTGCATGCTGGTCTACGACCTGCACACGCCGCTGTCGGTCATCGACTACCTGAAAGCGCTGGCAGAAATCACGCGACTGCCTGTCCTGCTCGGGGTCTGTCATCCGCTCGCTGCGGGTGCCCAGGACCGCCAGATACTGGTGCGCCGCCTGCGCTGAAACGGCATCCGTCCCGGCCCGGCGACTATTTTTATGCGGCTTTAATGCCACTACGTGTCGTTTTTATCGTCTGAAAACACGCGGTACTTCAAATAAGCATGGACTCCAAAGGCCTGGAGTTGGCATAGTAATGACGTTCAAAACGGTCATAAAAAGTACTTAAATACACAAATGGCATTACTTGTGCTTGCAGATAGTGAAAAAGTTGTGAGTGGTGGGTTGTCAGACGCAGATAAACGTCGAACAGGTTTAAACGGTCGGTCTAGGGAGAGGATGAGATGACAACTTTTATTGACGCCAGAATCTGGCTTGCAGTGCTCGGTGCCACGGGAATGGCGCTGATGACGGGATGTGCGACCACGCCATCCGGTGACGCCGGCTCCTCAGCCAGCGCGTCTGTCGATGTTGCCGTCAATAGCTGCCGGCCCGGCACGTTCGCCGCGCTGATGTCGGCCAAGACCGATCCGGAACAGCGCCCGGGTAGAGCGTCGCTCTACAAAGACTGCCCCTAATTCAAGGTCATGACGCGGTAAGACTCGGCCGGTCTTTCCCCCGGAAGCCCGGCTGTTTTTTCAGCGTGTTTTTGTGCCTTGGTTTTCCAATTCTTAGGCTCCGGACGACGACAGTCGCCGGCATTCATGTGTTCGGCGTTTGCTGTCGAACCGATAAAAAGGGAGATGTTCCGATGAGACGTTTGCCATTGTTTCTGGCAGTTGGATTAGGCGGCCTGCTTACTCTGTCGCAGCAGGCCTCGGCCGCGGATGCGGACAACACGATGGTTGCGACCGCCGCCACGACCGAGACTTCAGCCGCAGTCACTTCCAAGGTCTGCGATCCGTACCAGAACTATTCCTGCTTCGACTCCAGCCTCGGTGACGGCTTCTTCGAGCGTCTTGGCAGCTACTACAAGCTGGAATGGGGTCAAGCAGCCGCTCCGGCCGATCCGAGTGCGCCGGCCGGGCGCCGCGATGGCTGGCCCGCAACACCGGAAACGATTCCGCCGATGCCGTTCACCGAATGGCCGTATGGCGGCAGCACCTCGCTGGGCGTAACGCGTCCAGCGTCGATCGACAGCCCGCTGATGGTGGCGCTGGCCGATACCTCCTTCGGCAAGCTGCTGGGTGCCGGTAACGTCCAGATCTACGGCTGGGTCAACGGCGGCGCCAACATCAGCACCAGCTCCACGCCACAGGGCGGCAATTCGCCGTCGGCCTATTCGTATCGGCCGAACACCGCGCAGCTGGACCAGGCGGTGGTCTATCTGGAGCGTCTGCCGGATACGGTGCAGACCGATCATATCGACTGGGGCTTCCGCCTCTCTGCGATCTACGGCGAGAACTACCGATACACAACGGCCTATGGTCTGGCCAGCTACCAGCTGCTCAACCACAACAACATCAACGGCTACGACTTTCCGATGATGTATGCGGAGCTGTTCATTCCGCAGATCGGCGAGGGTGGTTTGATGATCCGCGCCGGTCGCTTCATCTCGGTGCCGGACATCGAAGCCCAGCTGGCGCCGAACAACTACATGTACTCGCATTCGATGACGTACAGCTTCGACAATTACACCAACACCGGTGTGATCGGCACGCTCGGCGTGACCAAGCAGCTGTTCCTGCAGTTCGGCGTCACCGCTGGAACCGAGGCACTGCCCAACCACTTGAATGCGCGGATTGCCAATCCGTATCCGAACGCGATCTACCAGGACAGCACGTTCAAGAAGGACCCCGGTTCACAGGCGACCTACACGGCCTGCGCCCGCTACAACACGCAGTCCGGCAACGACAACCTCAACGTCTGCGCCAACGGCATCAACAACGGCGACTACGGCTACAACAACCTGCAGTGGTATGGCTTCACCGCGTATCACAAGTTTGACGACAAATGGCATGTGGCCTACGAGGCGTACTACCTGCACCAGAACAACGTACCGAACCTCAACAATCCGGACGTGCAAACGATCAACGCCAACGGCGGTACGCCGTTCACCGCACCGGGCTCCAGCATCAAGTTCAACGCACCGGACGAAGCACTCTGCAAGAACTCGACAATGCTGACCTGTACTGCCGGCGCCTACGGCACGGTGGCGTACATCAACTACTCGCCGGACCCGTTGAACAACATCTCGCTGCGTCCGGAATTCTTCTGGGACAAGGCGGGTCAACGCACCGGCACCAAGACGCGCTACAGCAACCTGGCGCTGGGCTGGCAGCACTGGCTGTCACCGCAGATCGAGCTGCGTCCTGAAATCGCGTACTACAAGTCGCTCAACGGCAACGCCTTCAACGGTAACGGCAACGAAGGCATCGCGCCGAACAAGGACCACGAGACGCTGCTGTCCGGCGACGTGATCATCCACTTCTGATCGCGGAGGTCCGTCGATCGTCGTGACGGCAGCGCTTGCTGCGTCACGACGGTCGACGGTGCTGATCCAGGCGAACGTCGCGCAGGGACGTGGACGAAAGCGACATGAAAGATCGTCAGGCTAGTTTTTTTCGATGACGTACCGCCGCTTTCAAAAGCCTGCCGCGCTGGCCATCAAGCTGCTGGCGTCTGCCCTGTGGGTGCTGGCTTCGGCACCCGTTGCGGCTGACGGATCGATGCCGACGCTCGACACGCTGGTCGACGAGCTCAAGCGCGCCAATCCTCAGCTGGAACAGGCCCGGCAAACCTGGAAGGCCGCACAGCAGCAGCGCGCACAAGCCGCCGCGCTGACCGGACCGGAAATCAACATCGCCGAACAGGCCAACACCGGTGGGCCGTTCGACTTCAACCGCCGTTCCGATTTCTACGCCTACACCACGCTGACGCAGACCTTGCCGTGGCCGGGCAAGCGGCGGCTGGCCGGCGAGATTGCAGACGAGCAGGCCGCCGTTGCCGGCAGCCAGTACGACGCGCTGATGCTGCAGCTCGGCGACACGCTGCAGCTCACGGTTTATCAATTGTCCGCCACCCGCGAACAGCGGCGCTTCATGGACGAAGACCTGGAGCGCCTCAAGCAGCTGCGCGAAGTGGCGCAGGTGCGTTATGCCAATAACGCTGCCGCCTACGTCGAATATCTCAACGCGCAGGTGGCCGCCAGCAGCCTGCAGAACGATCGCTTTGCGCTCGATCGCCAGATCGACGGACTGGTCGCGCAGATCGATACGCTGCTCGGCCGGCCGACGCAAAGCCCGTTTGCAGTGGCCGAAGAACCGCTGCGACCGCAGCTGCCGGAGCAGTCGCTCGATGCCTTGGTGACGGAGGCACTGCAGGCTAACCCGCTGCTCAAGGGCGATGCGCATCAGGTTGCTGCGGCGGACAAGGGCATCGCGTTGGCGCACAAGGCGTTCCTGCCGGACCTGCAGTTCAGCGCGGGGGTTTATTCCGATCCATCGCTGGTACAGGTCCAGACCATGCGGATGTCGATGATCGGCGTCGGCGTTGCGCTGCCCAGCTGGGGCTTCGCCAAGGAGAAAGCCGGCCTGAGCCAGGCGCAGGCGCAGCGCGATGCCACCGTTGCGGGTGCCGCGGCCGATCGGCAGCAGGTGGAGCTGGCCGTGGTCACCGCCTATCACGCCTTGGAAACCGCGCTCAAGCAGCTCGACTTCGTGCGTGATCGACAGCTGCCGCAGTCGCAGATGGCCTGGCGCATCGCCCTGACCGGCTACCAGTCCGGCGGCGCCACCGCGTTCTCGGATCTGCTGACCGCGCAGTCCGCGCTGCGCTCGACCGAATCCACGCTGGTGCAAACCCGCAACGCGGCAGTACAGGCCGGCATCAGCCTGGCCGCCGCCATCGGCCGCTTGCCGGCCCAACGATCGGATGGTGCGGCGGAATGACCGCCTACCGCCTGGTTCCGAATCCCGCCTGCCCCCAATCTGCCAAGGCCTCCGCCATGCTCCGTTCGATTGTGTTGTTGCTGACCTTGCCCGCGCTTTGCGCGCTGATCGGTTTCTGGATCGGCGTGCGACACACCGCGACGGTGCCGGCTGCGCTGGTGTCGGCAGCCACGGCATCGACCCCCGCAGCGGCGGCCGATGCGCCACCGCCTGCCGGCAATGCGGCTGCCGGCGATGCTCCTGCCGCTGCGGCACCCGGTACGTCACTCAATCCTGATTTCGTAAAGACCGCTCAGCCGCAGGCGCAGACGGTGCCGACGCAGATCCCCGTCAGCGGCAAGCTCTCGCTCGACAAACAGCGTCTGCGCATCGCCGCTTCGCGCGTGGCCGGCCGGCTCGGTCGCATCTTCGTCTTCGAAGGGCAGAGCGTGAAGGCCGGGCAGCCGCTCGCTGAGATCTACAGCCCGGATTATCTGTCGGCCGAGCGCGAATTCCTGCTCGCCACCCGCTTCCACGAAACACTGGCGACGACCGCCGACGCCGGCCTGCGCGACGACTCCGATGCCACCGCCCACGCCGCTGCCGGCCGTCTGCGCGCACTCGGTGCCAGCGAGGGCGACATCGATCGCTTGCGTCGGACGCAGACGGTGGAGGATTACCTGCAGGTGCGTGCGCCGATCAGTGGTGTGGTGATCCAGCGCAACGTCGACCCGGGTGCCTATCTCGCGATCGGTGACTCGCTGATGTCGCTGGCCGATCCATCGAACCTGTGGCTGCTGGCGGACACCTATGACGGCGACTACGCCGCTCTGAAAGTCGGCGAAACGCTGAGCTTCACCACGCCGGGTCTGCCGGGCCGTACCTTCGAGGCGCGCGTCTCGTTCATCGCACCTGCGTTCGATGCCGCCACACACACGTTGGCGATTCGCTGCGATGTGCCAAACGCCGACGGCACGCTGCGGCCGGAGATGCCGGTCAACGGCCTGCTGAGCACCGGCGAGCAGACCGCGGAAGTGGTGCCGAAGCAGGCCGTCGTCCATGTCCGCGACCAGGATTTCCTGGTGCTGAAGACAGGCGACAAGTTCCGTCGCATCGCGGTGCAGGGTCATCCGCTGGGCGCTTCGAACTATGCCGTGATCGCGGGGCTCGATGCCGGTAGTACGGTGGTGGTCGACGGCGGCGTGCTGGTCGACCAGATGCTGGGCAGCCACTGATCCCATGAGCCAGGAGACGATCGAAAAGCGCGGCTTCATCGCCGGCGCCATCGCCCGGCGCGGGCTGGTCTTCCTGGTCTGCGCGATGGTGCTCGCGCTCGGCGCCTATGCGTTCCACACGCTGCCGATCGAGGCCTATCCCAACATCGCGCCGCTCAACGTGCAGGTCATCACGCAGTGGAGTGGCCGCAGCACGCTGGAGATCGAACGCCAGCTGACGGTGCCGGTGGAAACCGCGATGGCCGGCATGCCGGATGTCGCATCCGTACGTTCGGCCTCGCTGTTCGGCCTGTCGGTGGTGACGATCCAGTTCCATGATGGGACCGACTCGTTTCGCGCAAGGCATAACGTGCAGCTGTATCTGGATCAGGTCACCTTCCCGACCGGCGTGCAACCGCAGCTGAGCCCGGATGCCGATGCGCTCGGTGAGGTGATGCGCTACCGGCTCGATGCCGGCGATGGCAGCGGCAAGGATGGGGCGATCGATCTGATCGACCTCAAGAGCCTGCAGGACTGGGTGGTGACCAAGTCGCTGCTCAGTGTGCCGGGCGTGGCCAGCGTCAACGGCTTCGGCGGCATCGTCAAGCAATACCAGGTGCTGCCGGACCCGCAGAAGCTGAAGGCCTACGGTGTAACGCTGACGCAGCTGTCCACCGCACTCACCAACGGCAATGCCAACGTCGGCGGCGGACTGCTGCCAAGCGGACAGCAGCAGGTGGTAGTGCGTGGGGTCGGTCTTTTGCAGACACTCGACGACATCCGCCACACCGTGGTCGCCGCCAACAACGGCGTGCCGATCCGCGTATCGGACATCGCCACCGTGCAGATCGGTCATGCCGACCGCCTCGGGCAGGTGCAGTTCGACAAGAGCGACGACATCGTCCAGGGCATCATCGTCATGCGCCGCGGCGGTAATGCCTCCGATGTGCTGGTGCGGCTGCGCGAGCGGATCGCCGCGCTCAACAGCAGCGGCCAGCTGCCGGATGGCGTCAAGATCAAGCCGTTCTACGATCGCCAGAACCTGCTGGATCTCACCGTGCACACGGTGGCGCACACGCTGCTGGTCGGCATCGTGCTGGTGATCGTGGTGCTGTACATCTTCCTCGGCAATTTCCGCGTGGCGATGATCGTCTCGATGACGATCCCGCTGGGCCTTGCCGTCGCCTTCGCCGGAATGAACGTGATGGGCGTGCCGGCCAACCTGATCTCGCTGGGCGCAATCGACTTCGGCCTGATCGTCAACGCCGCGGTGATCGTCACCGAAAACATCATGCAGTACCTCGAACGGCAGGACACCGAGCCGGCTGCGGTCTTCCGCAGTGCTACCGCCGAAGTTACGCGCGGCATGATCTTCTCGACGGCGATCATCATCGTCGCCTACGCGCCGCTGCTGCTGCTCGGTGGCGTGGAAGGCAAGATCTTTGCGCCGATGGCGCTGACGATGGGCTTCGCGCTGCTGGCCTCTATCGCGCTCAGCACCAGCTTCATTCCGGCGGCGATGGCCGCCCTGTTCGGCAAAGGGCTGGCGGTGCATTCGCCGAAGTTCATCGACTGGCTGCAGGGCCGCTATCGCCGGCTGCTGGAAATCCTCATCGTGCGGCCGTACACGCTCGGCGTGGCATCGCTCGCATTGCTGGTCGTTTCGGGCCTGGTGCTGGCGCAGCTCGGCACCAGCTTCCTGCCGACGCTCGACGAGAACAACCTGTGGATTCGCGTGACCTTGCCGAACACGGTGGATCTGGCGTACTCCGGCCCGTTCGCCAACAAGGTGCGGCAGTACATGGCGGCACAGCCGGAAGTGGATCACGTGGCTGCTCAGATCGGCCGGCCGGATGACGGCACCGATTCCACCGGCGTGTTCAACGCCGAGTTCGCGGTCTATTTCAAAGCACTTGATCAATGGCCCGCGGGCGTCGGCCGGCAGGACGTGGTCGATCGCCTGCAGAAATACTTCGACGGCATTCCGGGCATCGACGTCAATTTCTCGCAGTACATCCAGGACAACGTCGACGAAGCGCTCTCCGGCGTGAAGGGCGAGAACTCGGTAAAGCTCTTTGGCGATGATCTCGACGTGCTCGATGCACGTGCGCACGATGTCGAGAAGGTCATCGAGCAGATTCCCGGCATCGTCGATGTCGGCATCTTCAAGGAACTGGGCCAGCCGACGCTCAACCTCAGCGTCGATCGCGCCGCGGCTGCGCGCTATGGCCTCAACGTGTCCGATATCGAGAACGTGGTGCTGGGTGCGATCGGCGGCAATCCGGTCAGCCAGATTCAGGAAGGCGAGAAGCTTTTCGACCTGGTGGTGCGCCTGCCACCGGAAGATCGCGCCACGCTGGACCAGATCAAGCGCCTGCTGGTGGACACGCCGGACGGCCAGCGCGTGCCGATCGAGCGCGTGGCGGACATCAAGCTCAGCGACGGGCCGTTCTTCATCTACCGCGAATCGGCACGCCGCTACATCGCAATCAAGTTCGGCGTGCGCGGCCGTGATCTCGGTGGTGCGGTGGCGGAAGCCCGCGAGAAAGTGGCGCAGTCGGTGTCGCTGCCGCGTGGCTACCAGGTGCAGTGGGATGGCCAGTTCAACGAGATGAAGGTGGCGCAGCAGAAGCTGCTGACGATCATTCCGCTGGTGCTGTTCGGCATCTTCGTGTTGCTGGTCGTCGCCTTCGGTCGGGCGATGGATGCGGCGCTGGTGCTGATCAACGTGCCGTTCGCGGCGGTCGGCGGCATCGCCGCACTCTGGCTGGCGCACGAAGACCTCAGCATCTCCGCCGGCATCGGTTTCCTGTCGCTGTTCGGCATCGCGATCCAGAACCTGGTGATCCTCATCACCAGCATCCGCAGCCTCTACAGCAGCGGCAATTTCACTCTCAACGATGCGGTGATCGAAGGCTCGGTGCAGCGTTTCCGCTCGGTGGTGATGACCGCGCTGCTCGCCGCACTCGGCCTGATGCCGGCCGCGTTCTCCCACGCCATCGGCTCACAGGCGCAGCGGCCGCTGGCGCTGGTCGTTTTCGGCGGCATGTTGTCCACCGCCTTGCTGACATTGTTGTTACTGCCGGTCGCCTTTGCCCGCGTGGCGCGGTTCCGCAGGCTTTCCAGAGAACCCGCGCATGAATGATTTACGACGAGTGCTGCTTTGCATGACCGTGTTTGCGGCCGCAGCCTGCTCGTCGGTGGTCGAACGGCCAGGTGCCGAAGCACCGCTGCCCACGGGTGGCGATGGCACCGTGGTGCTGTCCGTCACCGCCAACACCGGCGAGATTCGCCGCTTCGACACCATCGTGTTCGCGGATGAATCTGCCAAGGGCAAGCAATACCAGCTGACGCAGGCCACGGTCGATGCCGGCCGTGATACGGCGCTGTTCGTCGGCACACTGCCGGCTGGCCGCTACGTGATCCAGCAGCTGGCCTATCACTACGAGCACGGCTCCCGCACGCTGGAACCGAAGACCAGTGCCATGTATCCGGGCGTCATCGATATCGCCGCCGGCCGCAGCAACGATCTGGGCCGCATCGTCGTCACCGCTGTCGGCGAGCATGTCTGGATCGGCCGTAGCCGGCGCGACACCAACTCCAACGGCTTGCTACATCTGCTGCTGCCACAGAAGGCCGATGCGCTGATTGCCCTGCGGCGCGACGGCTGGCGCGATGCGCCGCTGGACAGTGATGGCGCCGAGCCGCATGCGCTGACGCATCCGGTCGGTGTGCAGTCGATGGTCGAGCTCAGTGATGGCACCGTTGCCGCCGCCAGTCGCGTGGGCTCGCTGCTGCTGCGCGACCACGACGGCCGTTGGGCAACGGTCGATACTGGCCGGCTCGAAGCACTGCGCTGGGTGGCGGAAGACGCCGACCCGGGTCAGTGGATCGTCGCTGCCGGCGAGCTGGATACGCTGTTGCTGGTCACGCGCGATGGCCGCCTCAGCAACGTCGACACGCGCGGCCTGCCTGCGGGAGACCTGGTCTTCGTCACACCGATGCCGGACATGAGCTGGGTGGTGGTGCTGGAGAACCAGGACCACTACACCTTCTATCGCGCCGAAACCCTGCTGCATCCGGCCTGGATCGCGATCGGCAGCGAACCGCGCGCAACCGATCTGTGGAGCGATCACGATCGCATCTGGCCATGGCGTACCGAGAAGGGTTTCGCCTATGCCAGCTCCGCCGGCGGCATCCACCACTACGATGCGGCGCATGGCGCCTGGCAGTCGTCGAAGCTGCCGAACGGCGGCGTCATCAGCGCGGTGGCGAGTGGCTTCGGTGGCTTCGTCAGTATCGTCGGCGCCGCATCGACCGAAACGGCCGATCTGTTTTCGAGCACCTGGGCCTCGACGGATTTCGGTCAAAGCTGGCAGGCCGCAAATTCGCCGTTCCATCTGCGGCCGTCGCCGCTGGAAAGCCTGCCGGACGGGCGCTGGCTCGCGTATGGCGGCAGCTACGGTCATTACTCAGTGCAAGCCAGCAGCGATCAGGGCAAGAGCTGGACCCCGTTCGGCGAGCTGCTGCAAGAGGGCGATCGCCTGCGTGCCACGCCGACCGCCGGAATTTTCCGCATCAGCGACTCGCTGGCTGCGATCACCGATATCCTTCATTCTGCCGACGGCACGCAGTGGACGCTGGAAAGATCCTCCCGCGACGAGCCAGGAGCCGATGCCGCGCCGCTGTCCGATCTGCGGACCCTGCGCCGGCGCTCATAACACTCAATCAGGAGCAAGACGTTGGAAGAAGGCATACACATTCACGGCCAGCACGAACACGCGCTGGAACATCACGCCCAGAGCGGCGATTCACTGGCGCAGCGCATCGCCATGCTCACCGCCTTGCTGTCCACGCTGGGCGCGGTCTTCGCCTACGCCGGCGCGCACAGCCAGAACCAGGCGATGCTGCTGAAGAACGAAGCCATCATCAAGAAGACCGAGGCTTCGGACCAGTGGAATTTCTACCAGGCCAAGAGCCAGAAGCAGGCGCTGATGGTGATGGCGCAATCGCTCAGCACCGACCCCGAAAAGATCGCGCACTTCGAAGCCGAAGCCAAACGCTACGAACAGGAAAAAGCCGAGCTGCAGACCAAGGCCAAGGCCTTCGACGAAGAATCCGCTGCGCTCAACGAGAAGTCCGCCGAAGAGATGCAGCCGCACACGCGGCTGGCGCAGGCGATGACCTTTCTGCAGATCAGCATCGCGCTGGCGTCGATCGCAGCATTGACGCGTCGTCGCTGGCTGGTGGCCTGTGCCATCGGCTCTGCGGCGGTTGGTTTGATTTTGGGAGTTCCCGGATTCTTCTGAAGCCCGCCTGCCGGCGTTGCCGTGCAGGCTGCCGCCAGGGGTCTAGAATCTGCGGATGCACTATCGCTTTGACCCACACAGCGTTCTGGTCGCTGCCCGTTCCGCACTGATTCCGGTTGCGCTCAGCGTGTCAGCGCAGGCATTTGCGGGTGGCGCAGCAGGCCCCGGTGCGATCAGCTTGCCGCCGATTACGGGTCGCTACGACGACCAATGTCTGAAGTACATCGATGCGCACGATGACCGGCTCGCTGCGCGGCAGTCACGCGAATGCCGCAAGCCGCGCGGCTCGCGCAACGGCTTGCCGACGGTGCACGGCGCCGAGCCGGTGTCGCCGCTGAAACCTGTACGACCTGCGCCCGCACCATGACCCTCGAAACCTCGCCACTGGATGCCCTGCACGCTGCAGCCGGCGCGCGCTTCGTCACCGATCCCGATCGTCTGCGCCGTTACGAAATCCCGGAACGCGGTGAGCCGGGCGAAGCGGCGGGTCTGTTGCTGCCGGCCAGCGAAGACGAAGTCGGCGCGCTGCTGATCGCGGCAAGCGCGCACGGGGTTGGCTTGGTAATCGCCGCCGGCCGCACGGGGTTGGTGGAAGCGCAGCGGCCGGAAGGGGAAGTGGTGCTGAGCCTGGAGCGGCTGATGCAGCCGATCAACTTTGTATTGGCCGATGGTCGCGCGTTCGAGTTCGATGCGGCCGATTCGCCGGAGGCGCAGGCCGATGCCTTGGCGGCGTGGTGGCGCGCGCAAGGTTCGCCATCGCCGGTCGATGCCCGCATTACCGTCGAGGCCGGCCTTGCCGTCGATGCACTCAACGCGCTATTGAATCCGCTCGGTGCGATGTGGCCGATGGAGATGGGCTCCAGCAGCGCGGCCAGTGTCGGCGGTTGTGTTGCCAATGCTTCCGCGGGCGCCAACGCGGTCTGCTACGGCACTGCTGCGCATCTGGCGCGGCGGGTCTGGGGCTACAGTGCGGCAGGCACGCCGATCGAAAGCGTCGCGCCGACCTGGCAGCGCGCTGCCGCCGATGCGCTGGCGATCAACTCGGCTGACCCATCGCCGCATCAGCCCGTCGATGCCGCACCGGAGCAGTGGGGCTTAATCGGCACGCAAGGCGTGCTCGGCGTGATCACGCGGCTAGAGTTGCGGGTCTACGGCGTTCCTGCGCAGCGCGAGGCCGCGCTGGTGCCAGTGGCGGACATGCCGGCCGCCATGCGCGTGCTGGCCGCGGCGCGCGAGACCTTTGGCGAGGATGTCGAGGAATTCGAGTTCATGTCGGCCGCGTCGATCGAGCTGGTCCGCGCGCTGCGCGGCGAGGCCTTCCGCTGGCCGCTGGCGGATGCGCCGGCGCCGTTCACGCTGCTGCTGCAGGTGAAGTCGCATGTCGCGGGCGATGATCTTGCAGGACAGCTCTACGAGTTTCTGTCGGAGACGCTGGCATTGCCGGAAGAGCAGATCGGCTACGCGCCGCTGAAGGCGCTGAAGGAAATCCGCCACGCGATCACTGAAGCCAGCGGCGCACGCATGCGCAAGCTCGGCGGTGGCCGGCTCAGCTTCGATACCGCCGCACCGGTCGCCGTCTTCGGCGACTATCTGGCGTCGCTGGAACAGGCGCTGAAGGATGCCGATACCGGTGTCGAGTTCATCGCTTTCGGTCATGCCGGCGTCGGCGGCGCGCATCTGCACTTGATCGGCAGCGCAGACAAACCTGTGGCCGCGCATGCGGATGCGCTGGTCGGCATCGTCTTCGATATCACTGCACAGTTCGGCGGCACCTTCAGCGCCGAGCACGGCGTTGGCCCGAAGTGGGCCGACGAGTTCCGCCGCCGCGCGCCTGCGCTGACGCGTAAAGCACTGGCTGCCGCCAAGCATCAGCGCGATCCGCGCGGCATCCTCAACCGTCGCAGCTTCGGATTGGACCAGCGCTAGTCGGCCAATCACCGCGCGTGGCATGAAAGCGGCGAAGCAAGGACAATCCCGCCTCGCTTCGATAATCCCCTGACTCGCCGATGAGTGCATTGCTGCTGCTGGGCCTGTGTCTGCTGCTGGGCGTGCTGGCCGCGCGCTTCGTCACGCTGCCGGCCAACCTGTCGCCCTGTCTGAACTGGTGGGTGCTGTACATCGCGTTGCCGTCGCTGGTGTTGGTGCTGGTGCCGAAGCTCACGTTCGATCCGCACCTCTGGTATCTGGTCGTCACGCAATGGGCGATTTTCGCCGGTGCCTGGTTGCTGTTCGCCGGCATCGGCCGTGCGCTGCACTGGTCACGCGAGCGCATCGGCGCGTTGATCCTGGTCTGCGGGCTTGGCAATACCTCGTTCGTCGGCTATCCGATGATCGAGGCACTGCGCGGGCAGGAAGGCCTGAAGCTGGCCGTGGTCGCCGATCAAGTGGGTTGCTTCACGGTGCTGGCCGTGGGCGGCATCATCGTCGCCGCGTTGTATTCGGGGCGGCAGCCGAAGCTGGCCGATGTGGTCAAGCGCGTCGCCTACTTCCCGCCCTTCTTCGCCTTCATCGCGGCGGCCATCGTCGGCTCGATGGGGGGCTGGCCGACGGCCATCGACGGCGTGCTGGCCAAGCTCGGCGGCACGCTTTCACCCGTGGCGCTGTTTTCGGTGGGCCTGCAATTCAAGCTGCATCTGCAACGCAGTCAGCTCAGCGCACTGGGCGTGGGCCTGTCGTGGAAGCTGTTGGTGGCGCCGTTGCTGGTCTACGTGACCGGACGCGCGCTGCACATCACGCCGGACATCCTGACCATCGCCACGCTGCAGTGCGCGATGGCGCCGATGATCTCGGCGGCCATCCTCGCGGATCAGAACAACCTTGAGCCCCGGCTGGCGAATACGGTGTTGGGGGCGGGCATCGTGCTGTCGATGGGGACGGTGCTGGTCGCGAATTATCTGCTGGGTTGATTACAGTCGCATCAATCTTCGTCATATCCGCGGAGGCGGGTATCCGGTTCTTGCTTCAGCGCAACGTCACGAAAACTGGATTGCCGCCTTCGCGGGAATGACGCGTGAGCGAGCGGCTCGATGATTCAGGCGGCATTGCCAGCCGCAACGCCCGAAGCCCAGGCCCACTGGAAGTTGTAGCCGCCGAGCCAGCCGGTGACGTCGACGACTTCGCCGATGAAGTACAGGCCAGGTACGGTTTTCGACTGCATCGTCGAGGACGACAGGCCGTCGGTATCGACACCGCCGAGCGTGACCTCGGCGGTGCGATAGCCCTCGGTGCCAGACGCGACGATCGGCCAGGCGTGCAGCTTGGTGGCAATCGATTGCAGCTCGGCAGGTCGATACTGACGCAGCGGTTTGCTGTCGATGCCCAGTTCGGTCAGGCGCTGTGCAAAACGCTTAGGCAACGCTTCTGAAAGCACGGTGCGCAGCTCGGTGGCGGGTCGCGCCTGTTGCTGAGCGAAGAGCCAGCCAGCGGCGTCGGTTTCCGGAAAGAAATCCAGATGCAGCGCATCGCCCGGCTCCCAGTACGATGAAATCTGCAGGATCGCCGGACCACTGAGTCCGCGATGCGTGACGAGTACGGCGGAGGTGAAGTGCCGGTCGTTAGCAGCTGCCGTTGCGGGCAAGGCCACGCCGGCAAGATCGGCAAAATCATCCAACGGCTTGCCGGACAGGGTCAGCGGCACCAAGCCTGCACGAGTCGGCAACAGCTGATGACCAAACTGTCGCGCCAGCTGATAACCGTAACCGGTGGCGCCCATCTTCGGGATCGACAGGCCGCCGGTGGCGATGACCAGCGATGTCGCAGTGAAGTCCGCGCGCGCGGTGCGCAGTGAAAATCCATCGGCGGTCTTCAGCACTTCCTCGATGCTGCAATCGGTTTCGATCCGCACGCTGGCAGCAGCACATTCATCGAGCAGCATCTGCAGGATCTGCTTGGAGGAGTCGTTGCAGAACAGCTGGCCGAGTTCCTTCTCGTGATAGGCAATGCCGTGGGCATCGACGCGTGCGATGAAATCCCACGGCGTGTAGCGGGCCAGTGCGGACTTGCAGAAATGCGGATTGGCCGAGAGATAGTTCGCGGCGGTGACGCCGGTATTGGTGAAATTGCAGCGGCCACCGCCGGACATCAGGATCTTCTTGCCGACCTTGTTGGCGTGGTCCAGCACCAGCACGCGGCGGCCGCGTTGGCCGGCGGTGATCGCGCATTGCAGGCCCGCTGCGCCGCCGCCGAGGATGACGACGTCGAACGCCGTGCTCACTGATCGAAGCGCTGCGGCAGCAGGCCGCGCAGTTCGTCCGGCGTCAGCTCGCGCCACTGGCCGACCTTCAGATCGCCGAGCTTGACGTTGATGATGCGCACGCGCTGCAGGCGCTGCACCTTGTAGCCAAAGGCAGCGCACATGCGGCGGATCTGGCGGTTGAGGCCTTGCTTCAGCGTGATGGTGAAGCTGTTCGTTGGTGGCAGGCCCTGGCGTGCATCGCGCTTCGGCGCACCGGGTGCGAGCCCGCGCAGTGGTCTCGCCAGCAAAGGCTCCACCAAGCAGGGCAGCGTCTTCGTTTCCAGCTCCGGCAGCCAGACGCCGGCACTCATGCCGGCGATGAAGGCGGTGTCGATCGGCTTGTCGACGGTCACGCGATATTCCTTCTCGTGACCGTGTTCGACACGCAGCACTTCGTTGACGATGTCGCCGTGATTGGTCAGCAGGATCAGGCCTTCGGATTCCTTGTCGAGCCGGCCGATCGGGAAAATGCGCTCGCGGTGCTGGATGAAGTCGATGATATTGCCGGCGATGTGGCGCTCGGTGGTGCAGGTGATGCCGACCGGCTTGTTCAGGGCCAGATAGACATGCGCCTTGGCCGCACCGACCGGTTTGCCGTCGATCGCCACCGTGTCGCCTTCATTGACCTGAGTGCCGAGCAGCGCCACCACGCCGTTGATGCTGACGCGACCGGCTTCGATCCAGGCGTCAGCCTCGCGCCTCGAGCAGACGCCAGTTTCGCTGATGAACTTGTTGAGCCGCACGCAGGGAATCCAGAGCAGTCACCGATAACCGAAAAACCAACTTCAACCACAGATTCCGCAGATTTACACAGAAATATTTTGGTGTTTTTTATCTGTGAAATCTGCGAAATCTGTGGTTGCTTTAGTGCGTTACTTCGCGCTGACGCAGTGCGGCTTCGCGCTCCAGAATGTAGTCGCGCGTCAGCGGCACGGCGTCCTGCTGATGCGTGATCTGCAGCTGGAACACCACTACGCTTTCGCACTGGAAGGCGGCTTCGCACATCGCCAGGTAGAACTCCCACATGCGGCAGAAGCGTTCGTCGTAGCGCGCCGCGGCCACGGCGCGATTGGCCATGAAACGCTTGCGCCATTCGCGCAGTGTGTAGGCGTAGTGCAGCCGCAGGATTTCGACATCGGTGACGAACAGCCCGGCCTTCTCGATCACCGGCATCATCTCGGACAGCGACGGCACGTAGCCGCCGGGGAAGATGTAGCGGTCGAGCCAGGCATTGGCGGAGCTTGGCGGCTTCATCGCGCCGATGGTGTGCAGCAGCATTACGCCGTCCGGCTTCAGCAGGCGCTTTACGTTATCGAAGTAGGCCTGGTAGAAGCCGATGCCGACATGCTCGAACATGCCGATCGACACCAGCCGATCGTACGGTCCTTGGGTGGCGCGATAGTCCTCGATGCGGAATTTCACGCGCTCCGACAGGCCGCGCTCGGCGGCACGCGCGGTGGCGCGCTTGAGTTGCTCGTCGGACAGCGTGATGCCGTCGACCGTGCCGGCGCCGGCGGTCTCGGCCAGGTACATCGCGGTGCCGCCCCAACCGCAGCCGATGTCGAGCACCGACTGGCCCGGCTCGACCAGCAGCTTGGCAGCGATGTGGCGCTTTTTGGCGAGCTGGGCCTGTTCCAGCGTTGCATCCGGATGCTCGTAGTAAGCGCAGGAGTATTGCCAGTCGGCATCCAGGAACAGCGTGTACAGCTCGTCGCCGAGGTCGTAGTGGCTGTGGACGTTGTCGCGCGCGCGCGTCGCCGTGTTGTTCTGGCGCATGCGGCGCGTGGCGTAGCGCGACCATTCGATCAGCTTCAGCAGCGGGTTCGACGGCATCGCGCCTGCGTCGCGCAGCGCGGTGTAGAGGAAGTCGTAGATGGTGCCGTGCTCGACCACGAAGCGCTGGTTCATGAACAGCTCGCCGAGCCGCAGCTCGGGGTCATACAGGAAGGCGAGCTGCGCGGCCGCATCGGTGAAGCGGACGGTCACCGGTTCACCAGTGCCATCGCCGAACTGCAGGCGCTTGCCGGTGGCGGTGATGACGGTGAGATTGCCGCGCTTGACCAGTTCGGCAAGCGCCTTGGCGAGTAGGGATTCGATCATGTGGCAATTCTAGGGCGAATTGCCGGCGAGCTGAATCCAGTCAGCGAAATCAGCCGCTGATCAGGACGAGGACGCGATCCTGAGACCCTGCTGCCCTTGCGAGCCCTGCGCGGCAATACGACGAATGTGTTCGATCGACCGCGCCACCACTTCATCCTTCTGGCGATCGATGGTGATCAGGTGATAGCAGTCGTCCAGCAGGCAGACATCGGTCGGGCCCGCGAGGCGATGCGCCACGTAATAGGCGTTCTTGACCGAGCTGACATCGTCCTCGCGCGCGTGCAGGAGCAGTGCCGGCGCGTAGATCGAGGTCAGCTCCTTCTTGACCACGGCGACCAGTTTCCACAGCTCGCGAACGCTGAAGCTGGGCATGCCGGCAAGACCGGAGTCGACACTGTTACCGGCCAGCATGTTCTGCACGACACGTTTTCTGAGCCGTTCGTCCTTGATGCCGAACGGATGCTTTTCCATGAACGTGTAGTTGCGGCCGATCGGTGTGTTGATCAGCGGCTTCCACAGGAAGCTGTACCACGGAATGGTCCAGCCGTCATACCAGAGCGTGGTGGCGTAGAGCAGCAGGCCGTCGACTTCGTCCGGATGCTTGGCCGCGAGGTGCAGCGACATCACCGCACCCATCGACAGGCCGCCGACGACAACCTTGCGCACATGCTTACGCAGCTCGGCCAATCCGGCTTCGACACTGGCGTACCAGTCCTTCCAGCCGGTCTTGGCAAGATCCGCTTCGTTGCCGCAGTGGCCGGCCAGCTGCACGCCGTAGACCGTGAAGCCGGCCTTGTTGAGACCCTTGCCGACGTAGCGCATTTCCACCGGCGTGCCGGTCATGCCATGAATCAGCAGGACGCCGACATCGCCGCCTTCGTAGAAGAAGGAGTGATCCTTGATCAGACCACTCGAGCTACTGTCTTCGGCTGCACCAGCCATTGCCGGGTGTCGTCGTTTACTTGAAGACGCGATGCATCGCCTGCGCGAGCAGATGCAGGGCGAGGTCGATTTCCGGCTTGGTGATGTGCAGGCTCGGCGCGAACGTGATGACGTTCTTGTAATACCCGCCGATGTCCAGCACCAGGCCGTAGTTCTTGCCGTCCGGACCCACCAGGTCGCCCTTCATGCACTCGTCGACCAGTTCGTCCACCAGCTTCTTGCTCGGCGTGAAACCGTCGGCTTCGCAGATCTCGCCGCGCAGCGCCAGGCCCAGGCCATCGACATCACCCAGCTGCGGGAACTGCTTCTGCAGCTCCTTGAGTCCGGCCAGGAAGTAGGCACCCTTTTCCGGGATCGAGGTGGCGTAGTCGCCCTCGGCCAGCATCCGCATCGTCTCCAGACCGATCGCGGTACCGAGCGGGTTGGCGGCGAAGGTGGAATGCGTGGAGCCCGGCGGGAACACCGTCGGGTTGATCAGTTCTTCGCGCGCCCAGATGCCGGCCAGCGGATTGAGGCCGTTGGTGAGGGCTTTGCCGAACACCAGCACGTCCGGCTGCACGCCGAAATGCTCGATCGACCACAGCTTGCCGGTGCGATAGAAGCCCATCTGGATTTCGTCGACCACCAGCAGCACGCCGTGATCGTCGAGCACCTTCTTGATGCCCTTGAAGAAGTTCATCGGCGGGATGACGTAGCCGCCGGTGCCCTGGATCGGCTCGACGTAGAAGGCGGCGTATTCGCACTGGTTGGTCTTCGGATCCCAGACGCCGTTGTATTCGGTCTCGAACATGCGCGCGAACTTCGCCACGCACTGCTCGCCGTACTCTTCCTTGCTGATGCCCTTGGGGCCGCGGAAGTGGTACGGGAATTCGATGAACTGCGCGCGATCGCCGAAGTGGCCGTAGCGGCGGCGATAGCGGTAGGACGAGGTGATCGACGACGCGCCCAGCGTGCGGCCGTGATAGCCGCCTTCGAACGCGAACATCAGGCTCTTGCCGTTGGACGAGTTGCGCACGACCTTCAGCGAATCCTCGATCGACTGCGAGCCGCCGACATTGAAGTGCACGCGGCCCTTGTTGCCGAACTTCTGCTGCATGTCCACTGCAATCATCTTCGCCAGCTCGACCTTGGTCGGGTGCAGGTACTGGCTGGCCAGCTGCGGCAGCACATCCATCTGCCGGCGGGTGACCGCGTCGAGACGCGGATTGCGGTAGCCGAAGTTGACGGCCGAGTACCACATCTGCAGGTCCAGGAACTGGCGGCCCTGATGGTCGAACAGGTACGAGCCGTCGCAGGTCTCGAAGAACTTCGGCGGGTTCAGGTAATGAACCGTGTCGCCAAAGGAACAGTATTCCGCTTCGTCACGCAGCATCGCGGCTTCGTCAAACGCCATCGTATTGCCCATTTTCACGTCATCCATCGATCGATCGCTCCAAGATTTGACTGTTGTCCACGCCGTGATGGGCGTGATGGCCGAGCAGCTGCGCCAACAGGCCGCGAACCGCATCGAAGCCGGTAAATGCGCGGTGCGGGATGCCGTTTTTCAGGCAATGCGCCACCAGCTTGTGCTTGGCAAAAACATAATCGGCGTCGCCCGCCAAGCAGAAGTCGGAGGTGCCGTCGCCAATCAGCAGCGTGCGGCGCGTGCCGTTCTCGGCGGCCACGGCGCACTTGCAGGTGCCGGAAAGCGCGCTGCAGTTTTCACGGAAATAGGGGAATTCCAGCTTCCATTCGGTCGGCGCGGTCTGCACCAGCCGGTTGGTGGCGATCGGCAGATCGCCCAGGCCGTGACGGGCCAGCACGCGGCGCACGGAATAGTCCAGGCCATCGCTGACCACGCGGATCGGCACATTGCGCGCACGGCAGTCTGCGACGAAAGCCGGGAATGCGGCATCTATCTCGACGGTATCGAGGAACGCATCAAGTTCGGCACGGCTGACGCGCAGCAGCGCGACCTGCAGCGCCATGCATTCCCGCGAACCAATCTTGCCGGCGACCCAATCGGCCTCAACCTCTTCCCACTCGGGTTGGGCGAAGCGGATCAGCAGTTCGTTGGTGACATCGAACTTGGCGATGGTGCCGTCGAAGTCGCAGGCGATGGCCCAGTTGACGTCGCGGTCGGCGGAGATGGCTTCCCGGATCGCCGGGGATAGCGAAAGATTGTGCATGCGTTGGCTCTGATTCCTTGAGGATCGCCGCTTGAAACGCGGCGACGCGCTGAAAAAAGCAGTTGATCGATCGTTTCCTTTAGCATCCAATACCGCTGCCGGAGACGGTCTGAAAGAACTGCATCGTCCTGACGCTGCCATTGAAACCGAACTTCGAGGCGCCGCCAGCGGGTATGTAATTCTTACACTGTCGGTAAAGTTTACTACGGGCGCCTTACGGTTCGCTTAACGAATCGTTGACGCGTGTCACAGTTAATCCTCGGAAAGCTGCCGGTCATCGGCACAGTTCCGTCTCGGCGACCTAGCCGGTGGCAACCAGCGCCACGCCCAGCACGATCAGGCCCATTGCAATCAATCGGTTACGGCCGATGCGCTCGCCAAGCATGAAACGGCAAGCCAGTCCTACACCGACAAAGCCCAGGCTGGCCGCTGGAAACGCGGCGGACAAAGGTGCAAGGGATAGCACCGCCAGCCACACCGGGAATTCCACCGCGTAGGCGGCAACCCCCAGGCCGATCCAGCGGCTTTGCGCGATCCTCGCCCATAGGCTCAGACCGCTGCCGACCTGATCCGGAATCCGGTTCAGGCCTACCTTGAAGCAGACCTGGCCGGCCACTTCCAGCAGGATCGCGAGCGCCAGCAGGGCGTAAGCCGTGGTCGTCATTCGAGTCCGGCCCGCTCCAGCGCGGCATCTTCCGGATGGGCATCGAGCCAGATGGAAAGATCGGGGTCCAGCGTGCGCCAGCTGACCTCCCGCGTGACCTTGGCGAAGATGCGGTTCATCAGCGGATTGCGATGCCGGCAGACATTCCATAACGGCACCAGCGTGTGGCCAAGATCGAGCTTGGCGCGGTAGCCGGTCTGACCGGATTCGATGGTCGTAGCCTGGGTGGTGCAGGCCCAGTTGTAAGCGGCGGCGAACAGCTGGAAATAGAGATAGCGCTGTTCGCCGAGTGTGTAGTCGATGCCGATGAAGCGGTTGATGACGCGCGGGCCCAGATCGAACAGCAGCATGAACGCTGCAGCGCTGCCATTCGACGCATCGCGCAGCACGATGAAGTGCGATTCCGGCTGCAACGCGATCTGCTGAAACCAGGTCAGGTTCAATTTCTCGAACTTGGTTTCGCCTTTTTCATAGGTCTGCCAAAACAGCGCGAACAGCTCGACGAGTTCTTGATCGGAAGGTTGCTGCACATGATGCGTGGTCAGCGGCGCGGCCTCGAAGCCGCGGCGCAGCTTCTTCTTCACCTGATACCGACGCGATGATTTCTGTGTAGTCAGGAATGCTTCGTAGCCGCCGGGCAGCAGCGGCGCGCGCATGCCCGGAAACGACGGCATCGAAAAGGCTCCGCGGGTAGCTTCCAGCGCCTGCAGCTTTCTGAATTCAGCGACCTCGAAGTCCTTCCATACCCGCATCGGCGCGCCGACCTTGTCTGCCTGCGCCATCGCCGCGTCGTGGATCAGCAGAGTGACGTCGCTCAGCTCAATGCCCGGCAACAGGCCGATCACGCCTTCCTCGGCGGCGACGCTGCCGATGAAGAATGTGCGCTGGAACGCCAGCCCCTTGAACGGCCCGACCGCGATCACGTCCAGCAGCTTGGCCAGTGCCGGCGGCGCCACCAGATGCATCGGCACATTGAAGACGAACGCCGGGACGATGCCGCATGGTGTGCCATTTTGCTGCAGCTCGCCATAGAAAAACGTGAACTGGTCTTCGAGCCCCGAGCGCTCCAGGCTGTGAAACCAGAACAGGCCCTCGTGGGGCGGTCCGAAGCAGGCTTTCCACAGCGCGGCGTCGATATCCTCAGCGCGGGGATGCCACTTCAAGTTGTAGTTCTGTGACGACATCACGGCGCCGACGGTGCAGGTGGAGCCGGCTCGGTGTGGTCATCGCGCAGCAGCGCAACGCCGCAGATGATCAGCGCAACGCCGGCCCAGCGCAGCAGGCTGATCTGCTCGCCGAGCAGCCAATGCGAGCCCAGCAATACTGAAACATACGTCACCGCCGTGGCCGGGAACGCGAACGACAGCGAGCTGCGGCGCAGGATCAGCATCCACAGGCCGAACTGCGTGACATAGGTGGCGGCAGCCAGCCAGACGCGCCATTCGCTAGCGGCCTGCAGCAACCAGCCCAGCGATGCACTCGGTGA
>CAMQQG010000370.1:0-21677 GCA_947034895.1 Rhytidiadelphus loreus | reverse complement strand
CAGTATCGACTGGTTCGGCCGGTGGAAGCTGCTGAACTTCGCCGCGCGCCGGTTCTACGCGCCACAAGCGATCGTCGCCGAGCACCGCGACGGCGCGACGCGGATCGCGCTGGTGTCGGACGCGGTCGATCCCGTCGCCGCGCGCTGGCAGGTGCGGACTTTCGACATGACGGGCCGCATGCTGGGGGCGCATGGCGGGCCGGTCACGCTGGCACCGCTCGCCGCGACCGAGGTCGCGACGCTGTCCGACCACGACCTGTTCGCCGCCGCCGATCCCGCCGGCAGCTATGCCGTCGCGGAGATGGTCGTCGGGGGGAGGACGGTGTCGCGCGCGATCGTCGAACGCATCGCGCCCAGGGACATGGCCTATCCCGCGCCCGGCCTGTCGATCCGCTGGGCAGGGCACACCGCGACCGTCACCGCGACGCGGCTGGCGCGGGCGGTCCATCTCGGCTTCGGCACGCTCGACGCGCGGCCGTCGGACAACGGGTTCGACCTGCTGCCGGGCGAGAGCCGGACGGTGACGATCGCATCCGACGCCAGCCCCGGCGCGCTTGCCGCCGCCTTGACGCCCACCACCCTCGGCCCGCAGGATGCCCGATGATCGTCGCCCTCTTCCTCGCCGCCGCTGCCCCGCAGCCCCTGACCGTCGCCCGGAAGGCCGCGCAGCTGCAGAACGCCGCGCCCGCGGAACCGGGGCTGGGCCTGCCCGCCTATGACTGGTGGAGCGAGGGGCTGCACGGCATCGCGCGCAACGGCGATGCGACGGTGTTCCCGCAGGCGATCGGGCTGGCGGCGACCTGGGACGAGGCGCTGCTGACCCGCGTCGGCGACGTGGTCGCGACCGAGGCGCGCGCGAAGTTCAACGCGCGCGCCGTGGGGGCCGATCGCGGGCTGTACGAAGGGCTGACGATCTGGTCGCCGAACATCAACATCTTTCGCGATCCGCGCTGGGGCCGGGGGCAGGAAACCTATGGCGAGGACCCGGTGCTGACGGGTCGGCTGGGCGTCGCCTTCATCCACGGACTGCAGGGCCCCGACGCGGCCCATCCCAAGGTGATCGCGACGCCCAAGCACCTTGCGGTGCATAGCGGGCCGGAGGCGGGACGCGATGCGTTCGACGTCGACGTGTCCCCCCGCGACCTGGAGGCGACGTACCTGCCCGCCTTCCGCGCGGCGATCACGCGCGGCAAGGCGCAGTCGCTGATGTGCGCGTACAACGCGCTGCACGGGACGCCGGTCTGCGCGTCGCCCGCGCTGATGACGGACCGGTTGCGGCACGACTGGGGCTTTACCGGCTTCACCGTGTCCGACTGCGACGCGGTCGCCAATATCCACCTGTTCCACCACGCCCAGCCCGACGCGCCCGCCGCCGCCGCCGCCGCGCTGAAGGCCGGGACCGACCTGAATTGCGGCACGACCTATGCCGCGCTGCCAGACGCGGTGGCGCGCGGGCTGGTCGGCGAACCGGCGATCGACGTGGCGCTGGGCCGCGTCCTGGCCGCGCGCCGGGCGCTGACCATCGCCAGTCCCTGGGCCGCCATCCCGCCGACCGCGATCGGCACCCCCGCGCACCGCGCGCTCGCGCTCGAGGCGGCGGAGAAGGCGATGGTCCTGCTGGAGAATCGCGGCGGGATGCTGCCGATCGCCGCGGGCAGGGTCCGGCTGGCGGTGATCGGCGCGAATGCGGACGATTTCGGCGTGCTGGAGGCGAACTACCACGGCACCGCGGTCGATCCCGTCACCCCGCTCGCCGGACTGCGCGCGCGGTTCGGCGCGGGCAATGTCCGCTATGCGCAAGGGTCGGTGTTGGCGGAGGGCGCCGCGGTCGTCGTGCCGGAGACGGCGCTTCGATCCGGCGGGCAACCGGGGCTGGCGGGCGAATATCGTGACGCGGCGGGCAAGGTCGTGGCGACCCGGCGCGATCGGCGGATCGATTTCGACTATGCACGCGCGGCGCCCCTGCGCGGCCTGTCGCCGAACGGCTTTTCGGTGCGCTGGACGGGCGAATTCGTGCCGCCCGGCCCCGGCGACTATCGGCTGCTGCTGGGCGGCACCGCCTGCTGGCACGCCTGCCCCGCGCATGATGCGATCCGGCTGTGGATCGACGGCAGGCCGGTGATCGACGGCGTGATCGGCGCAACGCCGCTGGCGACGACCGTCACCGGCGGCGGTGCCCATGCGATCAGGGTCGAGATCGACCATCATGGCGGCGACGACGACCTGCGGCTGCGCTGGATCCCCCCTGCCGACGTGCAGCGCGACGAGGCGGTCGCGGTGGCGCGCGATGCCGATGTCGTGGTCGCGGTCGTCGGCCTGTCGCCCGATCTGGAGGGAGAAGCGCTCAACGTCTCCGTACCGGGCTTTGCGGGCGGCGACCGTACCGACATCGCGCTGCCCGAACCGCAACGCCGGCTGGTCGATGCGCTGGCGGCCACGGGCAAGCCGTTGATCGTGGTCGTCATGTCGGGCAGCGCGGTGGCGCTGGGCGACGGCGCGGGGAAGGCACGCGCGGTGATCGCCGCCTGGTATCCCGGCGAAGCGGGCGGCACCGCGCTGGCGAACATCCTGGCCGGCGACGTGAACCCCGCCGGACGCCTGCCCGTCACCGTCTATGCCGCCACCGCCGACCTGCCCGCCTTTGCGGACTACGGCATGAAGGAGCGGACCTATCGCTATTTCACGGGCACGCCCGAATGGCGCTTCGGCCACGGGCTGAGCTACACGCGCTTCGCCTATGACCCGCCCAGGGTCGCCGCATCGGCCACGACGGACGCGACCGTCACCGTCGATGCCACCATCGCCAATATCGGGGCGCGCGCCGGCGACGAGGTGGTGCAGGCGTACCTCGTGCCGCCCGGCGACGGTGCCGCACCCGTCCTGACCGATCCGGTGCTGCAACGCATGCTGGTCGGCTTCGCCCGCGTGTCGATCGCGCCCGGCAAGCGGCAGGTCGTACATTTCGCGATCGATCTGCGCGCGATGAGCCAGGTCGATCGCGCCGGGACGCGCCGCGTCCTGCCCGGTGCCTACCGGTTGTGGATCGGCGGCGGCCAGCCCGGCGATGCGCCCGGCCGATGGGCCGATTTCACTCTGACGGGACCCGCGATGGAGCTGCCGAAATGACGATCGATCGCCGTATGATGATGGCCGGCATGATCGCCGCCGGTGCCGTGCCCGCCCGCGCCGCGACCACGGGCCTGGCCAGCCGCCGCCCGCCCGTCGGCGAACGGCGCTTCGTCAGCCCCGCGGTCGAGGCGGAGATCGCGCGCGTGACGGCGCGCATCGGCGACCCGGAAATCGCGTGGATGTTCGCCAATTGCTACCCCAACACGCTCGACACGACGGTGCGCATGGGCGTTGTGGACGGCAAGCCCGACGCGTTCGTCATCACCGGCGACATCGATGCGATGTGGCTGCGCGACAGTTCGGCACAGCTCCACCCCTATGCACCGCTGGCCCGGCGCGATGCGGGCCTGCGCACGCTGTTCCACGGGCTGATCGCCCGGCAGGCGCGATCGATCCTGATCGACCCCTATGCCAACGCGTTCATGCACGACCTCGCCGCCCGGACGAACCTGGGCTGGGCGCTGGACGACGAGACCGACATGAAACCCGGCGTCGCGGAACGCAAATGGGAACTGGATTCGCTATGCTATCCGATGTGGATCGCCCATCGCTATTGGCAGGTCACGCACGATCCGGCACCGTTCGATGCGCTGTGGGAAAAGGCGGCGCGCGCCTCGGTCCGCACGATGCGCGAACAGCAGCGGATGAGTGGGCGCGGACCGTACCGCTTCCTGCGCGCGTCGAAGATTCCGAGCGAGACGCTGATGCTGGACGGCTACGGACCGCCGTCGCGCGCCGTGGGGCTGATCCATTCCGGCTTCCGCCCCGCCGACGACGCCTGCATCATGCCGTTCCTCATCCCGTCGAACCTGTTCGCGGTTTCCGCCCTGCGTCAGCTGGCCGTCGTCGCCGGGGAAGCGCGGCACGATGCCGCGCTGGCGGCGGACGCCCTGGCGCTGGCGGCCGAGGTGGAGGTGGCGCTGCACCGATACGGCACGATGCGCGACACCGACGGACAGGCGATCTGGGCGTATGAGGTCGATGGCCTGGGCAACGCGCACTTCATGGACGACGCCAACATCCCGAGCCTTTCCGGGCTCGCCTATCTCGGCAGCGTCGATCGGGACGACCCGCTGTGGCGACGCACCGCCGAACGTGCGTGGAGCGCGCGCAACCCGTATTTCTTCGCCGGCACCGTCGCGCAAGGGATCGGCAGTCCGCATACCGGGCTGGACCAGATATGGCCGATGGCAATCGTGATGCACGCCCTGAACGCGCGCGACGATGCCACCATCGCGCGCTGTCTCGGCTGGCTGAAGGCCAGCCACGGCGGCACGGGGTTCATGCACGAATCCTTCGACCGGAACGACGCCGCCAAATTCACCCGCACCTGGTTCGCCTGGGCCAACGGGTTGTTCGGCGAACTGATCGTCGATCTGGCCGCCCGTCATCCGGCCCTGCTGGGTGCCGTGTCGTGAAGATCGCCCGTCGCACGCTGCTGGCCGGCACCGGCGCACTGGCGCTTACCCCGCGCACCGTCTTCGCCGCCCGCGCGCCGGATCCCGCCCCCGACCTGTTCATCGGCACGGGCGGCCACGGCCACACCTATCCCGGCCCCAGCCTGCCGTTCGGCATGGTCCAGCTGGGCCCGGATACCGATGTCGAACGCTGGGACGCGTGTTCGGGCTATCACCGCGACGATCGCTCGATCATGGGCTTTTCGCACACGCATCTGTCGGGGACGGGGATCGGCGACATGCTCGACGTCCTCGTCGTGCCCACGACGGGGCCGGTGAAGCTGGTGCCGGGTACGCTCGCCGACCCCGATGCGGGATATCGCCAGCGCTTTTCCAACGAGGCCGCGACGCCCGGCCACTACAGCGTGACGCTGGCATCGGGGGTCGTCGCCGACCTGACCGTGACCGAGCGCACCGGCATCCACCGCTACGCCTTTCCGCCGGGTGCGGGGCATATCCTGATCGACCTGTCGCACCTGATCCTCGATCCGTCCGACCATGACCCGCTGATCGACGATGCGCGGCTGGCCTGGGACGATGCGGCGACGATGCTCACCGGTGGGCGGCGCGTGTTCCGCTGGGCGAAGGGGCGGCGGATTTACTTCGCGCTGCAATTGTCGCGCAAGCCCGACCGCGTGACGCTGTACGGCGATGGCGACGTGCCGGTGACCGCGCATGCCGTCGCGGGCAAAAGGCTGAAGGCGGTGCTGCACTATGATGATGCGGGTGCCGCGCCGATCCTGGTCCGCACCGGCCTGTCGGGCGTGGACGTCGCCGGCGCGCGCGCGAACCTGGCCGCGGAGGCGCCGCACTGGCGCTTCGACCGATACCGCGCCGCCGCCGCGGCGCGCTGGGCGGATACGCTGGGTGCCGTGCAGGTGGAAGGCGGGACGGCCGGCCAGCGCACGATCATGGCGACCGCGCTGTACCACGCGCAGCTGGCCCCCACGCTCTTCTCCGACATCGATGGCCGGTATGTCGGGCTCGACCGGGCGGTCCACACGCTGCCCGCGAACGCTGCGGCATACAGCAGCTATTCGCTCTGGGACACGTACCGCGCGCTCCACCCGATGCTGACGTTGATCGCGCCCGATCGCGTGAAGTCGCTGGTCGACGACCTGATCCGCCAGACCGCGCAAAGCCCCTATGGTCCGCCCGCCTGGCCGCTGCAAGGGGTGGAGACGGGCACGATGATCGGCTGGCACGGGGTCTCGGTGCTGGCGGAGGCGCATGCGAAGGGCATCGTCGCGGACTATGCCGCCGCGTGGCCCGCGATCCGCCGCCGCGCCTTCGACCCGTCGACCCCCGATCTCGACAACAGCCGCGACCGGGGGGACTATGCGACGCTCGGCTATGTCGCCGCGGACCGGATGTTCGAATCCGTCAGCCGGACGCAGGAATATGCCTATGACGACTGGGCGATGGCGCATCTGGCCGACGCCGTGGGCGCGACCGGTGATGCCGCCGCCCTGCGCCGCCGCAGCCTGAACTATCGCCACGTCCTCGATCCCGCGATCGGCTTCGCCCGGCCGCGGCTCGCCTCGGGTGCGTGGGCGACCCCGTACGACCCGATCCGGCTCGGTCGCCCGGGCGTGGACTACCGGGACTATACCGAGGCGAATGGCTGGCAGGCGACGTTCCTGAACCAGCACGACGTCTACGGGCAGATCGCGGCGATGGGCGGCGACGCGGCGTTCGAGGCGAAGCTCGACGCGCTGTTTTCCGCGCCGTCCACCCTGCCGTCCGACGCGCCGCCCGACATTTCCGGCCTGGTCGGCCAATATGCGCACGGCAACGAACCCGACCAGCACGCGGCCTATCTCTACGCCTATGTCGGCGCACCGTGGAAGACGCAGGCGATGGCACGGCGGCTGTGCACGGACATGTACAAGGCCGATCCCGACGGCATCATCGGCAACGACGATTGCGGGCAGATGAGCGCCTGGTTCGTCCTGTCCGCGCTCGGCTTCTATCCGGTCGATCCGGTCGCGGCGGTCTACGTCTTCGGATCGCCGCTGTTCGACCGCGCTACCGTCCGGCTGGGCGGCGGGCGGACGCTGGTGGTGGAGGCACGCGGCAACGCCCCCGACCGTCCTTATGTCCACGCCGTCCGCTGGAACGGCCGGCCCTGGACGAAGAGCTGGATCGACCATGCGACGATCGCCGCCGGCGGCACGCTGGTCTTCGAGATGGCGGCCGAACCCAACCGCGCCTTCGGCCGCGCCCCCGCCGATCGGCCCCCTTCCTTCGGCCACGGAGCCCCTGCATGAGCATCGACCGCCGGACCCTGATCGCCAGCGGCCTCGCCGTCACCGCGGCACCCGCCCTCGCCGGCGGGACGGCGGCGCCGGCACCATGGGGCGCCGTCCCCACCCCGCGCCAGGTCCGCTGGCATGCGCGCGAGCAATATGCGTTCGTCCATTTCTCGGTGAACTCCTTCACCGACAAGGAATGGGGCTATGGCGACGAGGATCCCGCGATCTTCAACCCGTCCGATTTCGACCCGGACCAGATCGTGGCGGCGGTGAAGGACGGCGGGCTGCGCGGGCTGATCATCACCGCCAAGCATCATGACGGCTTCTGCCTGTGGCCGACGCCGCTGACCGAACACTGCATCCGCAACAGCCCGTACAAGGACGGCAAGGGCGACATCGTCCGCGGACTGGCCGATGCCTGCAGGCGCGGCGGGATCGCGTTCGGCATCTACCTGTCGCCATGGGATCGCAATCACAAGGACTATGGCCGGCCCGCCTATGTCGATTATTTCCGCGCGCAGCTGACGGACCTGTGCACGCATTACGGGCCGTTGTTCGAGGTGTGGTTCGACGGCGCGAACGGCGGCGACGGCTATTATGGCGGCGCACGCGAGACGCGGACGATCGATGCGCCGAAATATTACGACTGGCCGTCGATCGTGGCGCTCGTCCACCGGTTGCAGCCGATGGCGTGCACCTTCGATCCGCTGGGCGCGGACATACGCTGGGTGGGGAACGAGGACGGCGTGGCGGGCGATCCGTGCTGGCCGACGATGCCCAACGAACCCTACACGCAGGAAAACGGAAATCCCGGCGTGCGCGGCGCGGCGCTGTGGTGGCCCGCGGAAACCGACGTCTCGATCCGGCCGGGCTGGTTCAACCATGCCGACGAGGATGCCAAGGTGAAGACGCCCGAACGGCTGATGCGGCTATATGACGAATCGGTCGGGCGCGGCACCAACCTGAACCTGAACGTCCCGCCCGACCGGCGCGGGCGCATCGCCGCCCCCGACATCGCGTCGCTCAAGTCCTTCGGCGACGCATTGCGGGCCAGCTTCGCGACCGACCTGGCGCAGGGCGCGGTGGCCGGCGCAACGCAGACGCGCGGCCGCGGGTTCGAGGCGGCGCGCGTGCTGGACGGCAATCCCGCGACCTACTGGTCCACCCCCGACGATACGACCACGCCCAGCCTGACGCTCGACCTGCCGCCTGGCCGCCGCTTCGACCTGATCCGGTTGCGCGAATATCTGCCCCTGGGCGCACGGGTGACGCGGTTCGCGATCGATGCGGAAATGGACGGCGCATGGCGGACGCTCTCGACGCACGAGGCGATCGGCCCGCAGCGCGTGATCCGCCTGGCCGCGCCGATCGCCCCGCGCCGGGTGCGGCTGCGCATCCTGGCGGCACCGGCCTGTCCCGCGATCAGCGAATTCGCGCTGTTCCGCGCGGTCGCCCCCGTGCCCGTGCCCCGCATCGCCAGCACCGATCGCACCGCCCTGCCGACCGCAGGCTGGACGATCGTCGCCGCGAGCGGGCCGGGCGCGCTCGCGCTGTTCGACGACGATGTCGAAACGGCCTGGACGGTCCCCGCACCGACACCCGCCGCGCCCGCGAGCGTGACGATCGATCTCGGCGCCGCGCGCACGATCGCGGGCTTCAGCCTGACGCCCGAGCGTCACCCGGCGGCCGGATCGGCCCCGCCCAAGGGCTATGTCGCCGAAACGAGCATCGACGGACAACGCTGGGAAAACGGCGCGACCGGTGAGTTCGCGAACATCGCCTACGCGCTGTCGACCCAGCGCATCGCGTTCGCCGCGCCGCGCGCCGCACGTTACCTGCGGCTGTCGTTCGCCGCCGCCGCGCTGCCCGTCCCGCGACTCGCGATCGCGGGAATCGGCGTCTTCACCGCGACCCGGTGATCGCCCGGCCGCGCTATTGAATTGATCGGGGCGGCATGTCAGCCTGTCGCCCGATCGCCACCCCTGCACCGGCCGGAGAACATTCACATGCACCGTCTCGATCGTCGCGCCCGATGCTGAACCCCACTCGCCGCGGGGCGCTGGCGATCGGGATCGGCGGGATCGCCGCCGCCGGGGCGGCGCGCGCGGCCGTCGCCGCACCGACGATGATCCTGTCCACCTGGGATTTCGGGGCCGCCGCCAACGCCGCCGCCTTCGCGCGGATCGCGGCGGGCGGAACCCTGATCGACGGGGTCGAGGCGGGCGCGCGGGTGCCGGAGGCGGACCCCAAAAACCATTCGGTCGGTGCCGCCGGCTATCCCGACCGCGACGGGCATGTGACGCTGGACGCGATCATCATGGACGATGCGGGCCATGTCGGCGCGGTCGCGTCGATGGAGGACGTCGTCCATGCGGTGTCGGTCGCGCGGCGCGTGATGGAACGGACGCCGCATACCTTCCTGGTCGGCGACGGCGCGACGCAGTTCGCGATCGAACAGGGATTCGAACACCGCAAGCTGCTGACGCCCGAAAGCGAGGCCGCGTGGCGCGAATGGCTCAAGACCGCGAAGTACCAGCCCGTCGCCAATAGCGAGAACAGGCGCGAGGGCATTCCCCGCGGCTCCGCGCTGGATCACGACACGATCGGCATCCTGGCGCGGGGCCGCGACGGGCGGCTGGCGGGGGCGTGCACGACGTCGGGCATGGCGTTCAAGATGCACGGTCGCGTCGGCGATTCGCCGCAAAGCGGCTGCGGCCTGTTCGTCGAGGCGGGGGTCGGCGCGGCGACCTCGACCGGCGTCGGCGAAGAGGTGACGCGGATCGCGGGCTCGGCGCGCGTCGTCGCGTCGATGCGCGCGGGCCTGTCGCCGATGGCGGCCTGTCGCGAAGCGGTCGCGCATATCGCCAGGCTGCGCGGCGACGCGATCAAGGACGTACAGGTCGGGTTCCTGGCGCTGGGGCATGACGGCAGCGTGGGGGCGTTCGCGCTGCAGCCGGGCTTCACCTATGCGGTCACCGGGCAGGACGGGCACACGGTCGTCAAGCCGTCGCCGAGCCTGTTCGCCGCCGTCAAGACCTGACGCCCGACAGAGCGGCTCGACCCTTAGCGCGTCAGCTTGCGGATGAAGCCGATGATCCCCGTCTGGCGCGATCGTTTCAGTCGCTCGGCGGCCAGGATCGTCTTCACGCCCGCGAAGCAGATTTCGACCTCGTCGTTGACGAGGACATAGTCGTACCCGTCCCAGTGGCTGACTTCGGCGGCGGCGCGCGCCATGCGGGCGTCGATTACCTCGGTCGTGTCGGTCGCGCGGCGTTTCAGCCGTTCGTGCAACTCCTCCATCGACGGCGGCAGGACGAAGGTGCGGACGACGTCGCCGCCCGCGATCTGGAACAGCTGCTGCGCGCCCTGCCAGTCGATGTCGAACAGCACGTCGCGCCCGGCGGCCAGATGCGCCTCGACCGGCCCGCGCGGCGTACCGTAGCGATGCCCGAAGACGTGCGCCCATTCGATGAACTCGTGATCCGCCACCATCTGCCGGAATCGTTCGAGATCGACGAAATGATAATCGCGGCCATCGACTTCGCCGGGACGCATCGGGCGCGTCGTCGCGGAGACCGACATCACCAGTTCGGGTTCGTCCGCCAGCAGCTTGCGCGCGATCGTCGACTTGCCCGCGCCCGATGGCGACGACAGGACGAACAACATGCCGCGGCGGCGAAAGCCGTGCGGATCGACGGTCGGGTCCTTCGGGCGCGGTTCGGGTTCCATGCGCGCTACTGGCGTCTGGAAGGTGCGGGCGTCAAGCATTGGCCGCATGTGCCACGCCTTAAATGGACGAAGCGTTGACGCCCGCCCGCTTTATGGAAGCCCGATCAGACCGTCGGACCGCCGAGCACCTTTTCGCGCACTTCCGCGACGCCGCGCAGCACGCCCCAGCCGATCGCATAGGGGACCGCCAGCGGCAGCACGATCTTCAGGACGTTCGCCGTCACCGCGCCGATCAGCGCACCACCCGCCACATCGTCGTCGCCGCTCATTCCGTCGATGGCCGCACCGATCAGCGCGCCTACGGTCGTTGCACCCATGATAACTCTCCCTTGGTCGGCAGGCATAAAGCGGCGACGCGCCGAAGGTTCCCGTCAGCCGCCCGCCGCACCGCCGCCCAGCATCGCCTCGGGCCGCACCACCCGGTCGAACGTCGCCGCATCGACCAGCCCGAGCGCCAGCCCCGCCTCCCGCAGCGTCAGCCCCCGTTCGTGCGCGTGCTTGGCGATCTTCGCCGCGGCGTCGTAGCCGATCTCGGGCGCGAGCGCGGTGACGAGCATCAGCGAGCGATCGAGCAATTCGGCGATCCGGTCGCGATTGGGTTCGAGCCCGTCGACGCAGCGGGTGGCGAACCCCTCCATCCCCGTCGCCAGCAGGTCGATCGACCGCAGCACGTTCGCGCCGATCAGCGGCTTGAAGACGTTCAGTTCCAGCTGCCCCTGCATGCCGCCCATCGTCACCGCGACGTGATTGCCCATCACCTGCGCCGCGACCATCGTCAGCATCTCGCACTGCGTCGGGTTGACCTTGCCGGGCATGATCGAGCTGCCCGGTTCGTTCGCGGGCAGATCCAGTTCGCCGAACCCGCAGCGCGGGCCGGAGCCCAGCAGGCGGATGTCGTTGGCAATCTTCGTCAGCGCGACCGCCAGCGTGTTCAACGTGCCCGAAGCGTGCACCAGCGGATCGTTGGAGGCCAGCGCCTCGAACTTGTTGGGCATCGTGACGAACGGCAATCCGGTCAGCGTCGCGATCTCCGCCGCAATCGCTTCCGCGAACCCGGCCGGCGCGTTCAGCCCGGTGCCGACCGCGGTGCCGCCCTGCGCCAGCAGGAACATGTTGTGCGTCATCGCCGGCTCGATCCGGTGGTAGCAGCGGTAGAGCTGCACCGCATAGGCGGAGAATTCCTGCCCGAGCGTCAGCGGCGTCGCGTCCTGCAGGTGCGTGCGGCCGATCTTGACGATATCCGTCCACGCGTCCGACTTCGCCTTCACCGACCGGTTGAGCCGATCGAGCGCGGGCAGCAACCGGTCGTGGAGCGCGCGGCCCGCGGCGATGTGGATCGCGGTGGGGAAGGTGTCGTTCGACGACTGGCTCATGTTGACGTCGTCGTTCGGATGCACCGGGGCCTTGCCGCCGCGAATGCCTGTCAGCATCTCGTTGGCGCGGCCGGCGATCACCTCGTTGACGTTCATGTTCGACTGGGTGCCGCTGCCGGTCTGCCAGATGACGAGCGGGAACTGGTCGTCGAGCTTCCCGGCGATGACCTCGCCCGCCGCGGCCTCGATCGCGTCGGCCTTTTCGGGGCCGAGCCCGTGCGCGCGGTTCACCCGCGCCGCCGCCTGCTTCACCAGCGCGAGCGCGTGGACGATCTCGATCGGCATCCGCTCGCGCAGGCCGAAGGGGAAGTTTTCGAGGGAGCGTTCGGTCTGCGCGCCCCAATAGGCCGTGGCGGGGACCTCGATGGGGCCGAGCGAATCGGTTTCGGTGCGGGTGTCGGTCATCGCTAGTCCTCGTCATCCCAGCGAAGGCTGGGATCTCAAGCCGCCGGCGCACCCTTGCGGCACGAGACCCCAGCCCTCGCTGGGGTGACGGCAAGGGGCGACCCCGTCACTTCTTCCGCTTGAAATCCACCGCGACGACGTTCGATCCGTCCTCGACCGGCACCGCGGTCGGGCCGTCGTTTTCCGCCGAATCATGCGGCTCGGGACCGTCGTCGGGCCCCTCCTGCGCCTGGAAGCGCAGTTCGAAATTCACCGCGGGATCGTGGAAGCCGGTGATCGCCGAATAGGGGATGACCAGTTTCGACGGCACCTGGTTGAAGCTCAGACCCACCGAAAAGCGCGTATCGTCGACGATCAGATCCCAATAGCGGTTCTGCAGGACGATCGTCATCTCGTCCGGAAACCGTTCGATCAGCCGCTGCGGGATGTCTACGCCTGCCCCTTGCGTCTTGAAGGTGATGTAGAAATGATGCTCGCCGGGCAGCGAACCGCCAGCGGCGACGGAACCGAGCACGCGGCCGACCACCGCGCGCAGGGCCTCCTGCACGATCTCGTCATAGGGAATCAGACTGTCGGGAAGGCCGTCGCTCATCCCCCTTGGGTAGCGCGCTTTGGGAACCGGTCAAGATTGGACCGAGCGCCAACGCGCTCGAGATTGCCCGAGCGCGTTGGCGCTCGAGATTGCATGCACCGCGCCCCGCGTTATGGGGAAAGCCATGACGCGCACCGCCACCATCAGCCGGAACACCGCCGAGACGCAGATCGCGGTGACGATCGATCTCGACGGGACGGGCATTTTCGACATCGAGACCGGGGTCGGTTTCTTCGACCACATGCTCGAACAATTGTCGCGGCATTCGCTGATCGACCTGCACGTCCGCACCAAGGGCGACCTGCATATCGACCAGCACCACACCGTCGAGGATACCGGCATCGCGATCGGCGAGGCGGTGGCCAAGGCGCTGGGGGACAAGCGCGGGATCCGCCGCTACGGCGACGCGCTGTCGCCGATGGACGAGACGCTGACCCGCGTCGCGCTCGACATTTCGGGCCGGCCCTGGCTGGTGTGGAAGACCGCGTTCAGCCAGAAGCGGCTGGGCGAGATGGATACCGAGATGTTCCAGCACTGGTTCCACAGCTTCGCGCAGGCCGCCGGCATCACGCTGCACGTCGAGACGCTGCACGGCGAGAACAACCACCACATCGCCGAAAGCGCGTTCAAGGGCCTGGCCCGTGCGCTGCGCACCGCGGTCGAGATCGATCCGCGCAAGGGCGACGCCATCCCCTCGACCAAAGGAGTCCTATGATGGAACGCTTTGCCATGCCGGGCGTCGAATTCTGCGTCGTCCTGCTGAGCTATGATGGCGCGCAGGATGCGATTTCCGCGATGATGGGGGATCATGTCGCCTGGATGACGAAGCATTACGAGGACGGCGCGATCCTGGTGTCCGGCCGGCGGACGCCGTGGACCGGTGGCGTGATGCTCTGTCGCGGCGACGCGCAGCAGGTGGAGGCGCTGCTTGCGACGATGCCCTTCGTCGTGAAGGGCCTGGCCAGCACGGAGATCATCGGCTTCACCGCGGGCATGGCCGCGCCCGGGCTCCGCGATTCCCTGACCTGATGCTGGCACTGATCGATATCGAATCGGGCAATCTCCGCTCGGTCGAGAATGCGCTGCGCGCCGCGGGGTGCGCCGATCTGGTCGTGACCGCGGATCCGACCGCGATCGCCGCGGCGGACCGGATCGTCCTGCCCGGCGTCGGTGCATTCGGAGCGTGCGCCGCGAACCTGCGCAAGGTCGATGGGCTCGACGCGGCATTGCGCGAGGCGGCGCTGGTCAGGGCGCGCCCGTTCCTGGGCATCTGCGTCGGCATGCAATTGATGGCGGAGGTGGGCGAGGAAATGGGCCTGCACGAAGGGCTGGGCTGGATGGATGGGCATGTCCGCCTGCTCGACCCCGCCGACCCCGCCGCGAAGATCCCGCACATGGGCTGGAACGACGTGACGCTGGACCGCGCGCACCCCATCGTCGAGCCCGGCGAGGCGTATTTCCTGCACAGCTATGCCTATGCCGGGGCAGACGTGCTGGCGACGACGGACCATGTCGGCCCCGTCACCGCCGCAATCGGTCGCGACAATTTGCTGGGCGTGCAGTTCCACCCGGAGAAGAGCCAGCGCTACGGCCTGGCGATGCTCGAGCGATTCCTGGAGTGGCGGCCGTGACTGCGTTTCTCTTCGCTCCCCGCCCCGTCACCCCGGCGAAAGCTGGGGTCTCAAGCCACACGCGCACGCTCGCCGCACGAGACCCCGGCTTTCGCTGGGATGACGGCGTGGCGGCGGCCGACGACCGGGAGTATCAGCCGTGACCCTCATCGTCTTCCCTGCGATCGACCTGAAGGCGGGGCAGGTCGTCCGCCTGGCCGAGGGCGATATGGACCGTGCGACGGTCTATGGCGACGATCCCGCACACCAGGCGATGCTGTTCGCGGATGCTGGCGCGGATTATCTGCACGTCGTCGATCTGGACGGCGCCTTCGCGGGCGAATCGGTCAATGGCGATGCGGTGAAGGCGATCGTCGAGCGCTTTCCCGGCCATGTCCAGCTGGGCGGCGGCATCCGCAACCCGGCCAGCGTCGCGGGCTGGTTCGATCTTGGCGTATCGCGCGTCGTCATCGGCACCGCCGCGCTGGAAAACCCCGACTTCGTCCGCGACATGGCGCGCGATTTCCCCGGCGGAATCGTCGTGGCGGTCGATGCGAAGGACGGCATGGTCGCGACGCGCGGCTGGGCGGATGTCTCCACCGTGTCCGTCACCGACATGGCGCGGCGGTTCGAGGATGCGGGGGTGGCGGCGCTGCTGTTCACCGATGTCGGCCGCGACGGCATGCTGAAGGGGTGCAATGTCGAGGCGACGGTGGACCTGGCGCGCGCGGTGGACATCCCGGTGATCGCATCGGGCGGCGTGAAGGGAATCGCGGAAATCCACGTCCTCGCGCTGCATGCGCGCGACGGGGTGGAGGGAGTCATCACCGGACGCGCGCTGTACGACGGGCGGCTCGACCTGGCGGCGGCGCTCGCCGTCGCGGGGGCGGCGTGAACGCGATCCTCGGCGCGTTGGTTCTCTTTGGGCTGGCCGCCTTCGTCGCGAGCGCGACCTACGACGATTATCGGATCGGCAAGGTGCAGGTCGTCATGAAGGGCATATCCCCCCTGTTCGATCGGATCGCGGATGCCCCGTTCTTCTGGGGGGCGACGCTCATCAACGTCGCGCTCACCGCGACATGCGCGGTGGGTGGCCTGGTGCTCCTCGCCGGACCGTTCATCCGATGACCGTCCGCGCGCGCGTCATCCCCTGTCTCGACGTCGCGAACGGTCGCGTCGTGAAGGGCGTGAACTTCGTCGATCTGAAGGACGCGGGCGATCCCGTCGAACAGGCACGCGCCTATGACGCGGCCGGGGCGGACGAGCTCTGTTTCCTCGACATCACCGCCACGCACGAGGCGCGCGGCACGATCCTCGACGTCGTGCGGCGCACCGCGGCGGTATGCTTCATGCCCGTCACGGTGGGCGGCGGCGTCCGGTCCGCCGACGATGCGCGCGCGCTATTGCTGGCGGGGGCGGACAAGGTCGCGGTGAATTCCGCCGCGGTCGCCCGGCCGGAAATCGTGTCCGACATCGCCGAGCGCTTCGGCAGCCAGTGCTGCGTCGCCAGCATCGATGCGCGCCGGACCGCGACCGGCTGGGAAGTCTTCACCCATGGCGGCCGCCGCCCCACCGGGATCGACGCCATCGCGCACGCGCTGCATCTCGCCGAGCTGGGCGCGGGCGAACTGCTCGTCACGTCGATGGACCGCGACGGCACGCGCGGTGGCTACGACCTCGACCTGATCCGCGCGATCGCCGACCGGACGCGCGTTCCCGTCGTCGCCAGCGGCGGGGTCGGCGGGCTGGACGACCTGGTCGCGGGCATTGTCCAGGGGCATGCCTCCGCCGTCCTCGCCGCATCGATCTTCCATTTCGGCGAGGCCTCGATCGCCGACGCGCACGCCGCGCTGGCCGCGGCGGGCGTCCCGGTCCGCCGACCGCTGACGGCGCGTTAACGCCGCGCGGCTATGGCGATCGCCATGCGCCTGCTCGTCGTCCTGTCGGTCCTCGCGACCCCCGCCTTCGCCGCGGTCGAATCGGGGCATAGCGGCACCGTCCATCCGCGCACCGGCCCGGCCCTGTCCGACATCGCGCTGTTCGTCTGCGCCGCCGCCGGCGTCTGGCTCGCGCGCCGGGCCTTGCGGGCCAGGTTCCGCAAGAAGGCCACGCCACCCGACAAGGCCACGCCACCCAACAAGGATTGACCGCGCCGCCGCCGCCCGTAGAGCAGGCGGCATGGCCGACGACATCATCGACCGATTGCAGGCGACGATCGCCGCACGCCGCGGCCAGGACGCGACCAGCAGCTACACCGCCAGCCTGTTCGCCCGCGGCCGCCCCCGGATCGCCCAGAAGCTGGGCGAGGAGGCGACCGAGACGATCATCGCCGCGATGGGCGACGACCCCGCCGCAATCGTGCCCGAGGCGGCGGACCTGCTCTACCACCTGCTCGTCCTGCTGGCGGACGCCGGCCTGTCGATCGACGACGTCCGCACCGAACTGGCGCGGCGCGAAGGCGTGTCGGGGCATGACGAGAAAGCCGGGAGGGCCTGATGCCGATCGACCCCAATCTCCCCTATGACGACCAGAACGTCTTCGCGAAGATCCTTCGCGGCGAGATTCCCGCACGGCTGGTGTACGAGGACGATCACGCCATCGCCTTCCCCGACATCGCCGCGCAGGCGCCGACGCACCTGCTGGTGATCCCGAAAGGCGCCTACGTGTCGTGGGACGATTTCAGCACGCGCGGCACCGATGCGGAGATCGCGGGCTTCGTCCGCGCGGTCGGCCATGTCGCGCGGGCGGCGGGGCTGGTCGGTGACGGCTACCGGCTGCTCGCCAATATCGGTCGCGACGCCCACCAGGAGGTGCCGCACCTGCATGTCCATATCCTGGCCGGCAGGCCGCTGGGCCCGATGCTCGCGCCGTCGCTGGCACCATAGGGGATTGCGCGTCACAAAATTGCCTCTAGGCTTCGGTCGGTAAGAGGCCCGCGGGCCGTATCAATTCCCCGGGGGGACGGCGTTTCATGATATTTGGTCGCGTAAAATCGCTCGATGCCATCTTGCGGACGGCGGAGCGAAAATCGCTCCACCGCACGCTGGGCTGGTTCCAGCTCACCTTGTTCGGCATCGGTTGCGTCATCGGCACGGGCATCTTCGTGCTCACCGCCGCCGGCGCGCAGAAGGCCGGGCCCGGGCTGATGCTCGCCTTCGCCATTGCCGGGGCGATCTGCATCGTGGCCGCGCTCTGCTACGCTGAAATCGCGTCGATGATGCCCGTCGCGGGTTCCGCCTATACCTATACCTATTCGACCATGGGCGAATTGCCCGCCTGGACGGTGGGCTGGGCGCTGATCCTGGAATATGCGGTCGCCGCCTCCGCCGTCGCGGTCGGCTGGTCGGGATATTTCTCCGGGACCATCCTCGATCATACGCTGGGTATCCACCTGCCCGCCTATCTGGCGACCGGGCCGCTGGCGCTCGGCGGATCGCCCGGCGGGTTCATCAACCTGCCCGCCGTCGCCATCTCGCTGCTGGTCACCGGACTGCTGGTCATCGGCACGAGCGAGAGCGCGAAGGTCAACGCGATCCTCGTCCTGATCAAGGTCGTCGCGCTGACCGCGTTCGTCGTGCTGACGGTGCCGCGGATCGACCCGAAGAACTTCAACCCCTTCCTGCCGGCGGGCCTGTTCGGCGGGTTCGGCACCGGGCTGGGCGCGGTGGGGGCCGCGGCGACGATCTTCTTCGCCTATGTCGGCTTCGATTCGGTCTCCACCGCGGCGGAAGAGACCAAGGATCCGCAACGCAACGTGCCGATCGGCCTGATCGGCAGCCTGTTGTTCTGCACCGTCTTCTACATCATCGTCGCCGCGGGTGCGATCGGGTCGATCGGCGGACAGCCTGTGATGGGGCCGAACGGCATCCCCTTCCCCACCGGTTCCGAAGAACTCGCCCGCCAGTGCGCGATGCCGCAATATACCCAGGCGCTCGTCTGTTCGAACGAGGCGCTGGCGCACGTCCTGCGCACCATCGGCTTCGGCAAGATCGGCAATTTGCTGGGCTATGCCGCCTTCTTCGCGCTGCCGTCGGTCATCCTGGTCCTGCTGTTCGGCCAGACGCGCATCTTCTTCGTGATGTCGCGCGACGGCCTGCTGCCGGCGTCGTGGAGCAAGGTGCACCCGAAGTGGAAGACCCCGCACATCGTGACGGGGATCACCGGCGTCGCGGTCGCGATCGCGGCGGCGTTCCTGCCGGTCGGGCAGCTGGTCGATTACGCCAATGCGGGGACGCTGTACGCGTTCATGATGGTCGCGATCGCCCTGTTGGTCCTGCGCAAGACGCAGCCGGATCGGGTACGGTCGTTCCGCACCCCGCTGGTATGGCTGGTCGCGCCGCTGACGGTGGCGGGCTGCATCTTCCTGTTCCTGAACCTGCAGACCATCGCGATGGTCGTGCTGCCGGCCTGGGGCGCGATCGGGATGCTCATCTATTTCGGCTACAGCCGGTCGCGCAGCCATCTGGGCCGCGGGATCGACGATCCCGAAGAGGCCGAACTCGCCGGGATGTAGGGCGCGCCGCCACGGCGGCAACGACATCGACGAGGGGCGTCCGCGGCATCGCGGGCGCCCATTTCGCGAGGCATGACGCATACCCGCGCGGCGAACCTTTCGCGCGCGGCGTAAAAGCGCTATATGCCCATCTGTAATTATCAGGAGCTACACCCATACGACCCCCCATGACGCGCCGGCCAAACCAGGCGCCGCCGATGAACGGCCCCCGCTTCAACGAATGGATCGTCAGCCCCAAGGTCCGCGTGATCGACCATGAGGGCGAGAATCTCGGCGTGATGTACACCCGCGAGGCGATCGCGCAGGCAGCCGAACTCGGCCTGGACCTGGTCGAGGTGTCGCCCAACGCCGATCCGCCCGTCGCCAAGTATCTCGACGTCGGCAAGTTCAAGTACGAGGCGCAGAAGAAGGCGAACCTCGCCCGCAAGTCGCAGAAGACGCAGGAGATCAAGGAGATCAAGATGCGTCCGAACATCGACGACCACGACTACGACACCAAGATGAAGAAGGTGAACGACTTCATCGGCGAAGGCGACAAGGTGAAGATCACCCTGCGCTTCCGCGGTCGCGAATTGTCGCACGGCCAGCTGGGCATGAACCTGCTGAAGCGGGTGCAGGACGATGTCGCGGAGGTCGCCAAGATCGAGGCGTATCCGCGCATGGAAGGCCGTCAGATGCTGATGGTCCTGGCGCCCAAGTGAGGCTTGCCGCCGGACGATAGCGCAGGCTATTTTCCGGCTCGGCGGCACGCCCGGCCTGCGGGGCGCAACCCCGACCGACGGCGCGGATTGACGCCGCGCCGTTACCCCCCAGCGCCTATGCCGCCAGGTCGATCGCGGTTCCCGCCGCCGCCGCCAGCAACCGGCGTTCCAGCGTCTTCAGCCGCGCCGGCGCATCGATCCGGTCGCCGGTCAGGTCGGTCAGGTAGAAGGTATCGACCGCCCGCTCGCCATAGGTCGCGACGTGCGCCGAATGGATCGTCACCTTCGACTGGAAGAAGGCGTTCGCCAGCTGGTTGAGCAGCGCCGGCCGGTCGCGCGCATTGACCTCCACCACCGTGAACCGGTTCGACGCGCGATTGTCGATCAACACGTTGGGCACGATGTCGAACGCGTCCGCGCGGGTCCGCGCCGCGGGCTTGGCGACCAGCCGGTCGGCCATCTTGCCGCGATTCGCCAGCGCATCCTCGATCGCGGTCGACAGGCGGGCCAACTGCCCGGCATCGTCGAACGGCCGGCCGAGCGGATCCTGGACCAGGAAATTGTCCAGCGCCATGCCGTCGCGCGTGGTGTGGATGCGCGCGTCGATGATGTTGCCGCCCGCGACATGGATCGCACCGGCCAGCCGGTAGAACAATCCGGGATGGTCGGCGGCATAGATCGTCACCAGCGTCGCGCCGCGATCGGGATAGACCTGCGCGTCGATCGTCAGCGGCGCATCGCCCGCGCGCGCCACCAGCCGCGCATTGTGCGCCAGCACGTCCGCTGGCTCCGCCACCCAATACGCCTCGGGCAGGCGGCGGACATAGCCGGCCAGCACCGGATCGGCCCAGTCCATGGCGCCCGCCAGCGCCTGCTGCTTGGCGGCGATACGCTCGTCGCGGCCGCGCTGCTTGTGGCCGAGCCGCAGCACCTCCTCCGCCGATTCGTACAAGGTCGCCAGCAGCTGCCGCTTCCACCCGTTCCACACCCCCGGCCCGACCGCGCGGATATCGACGATGGTCAGCACCAGCAGCAGGCGCAGCCGTTCGGGGCTCTGCACCGTCTCGCAGAAATCGAGGATCGTCTTGAAATCCGACAGGTCGCGCTTGAACGCGGTGGCCGACATCAGCAGGTGATGGCGCACCAGCCACGATACGGTTTCCGTCTCCGCCGCACTCAGCCCCAGCCGCGGGCACAGCCGCAGCGCGACCTCCGCGCCCAGCACCGAATGGTCGCCGCCGCGGCCCTTGGCGATGTCGTGCAGCAGCACCGCGACGTACAGCACACGGCGCGACACGATCTGGGCGACCACCACGCTGGCCAGCGGATGATCCTCCGCCAGCGTCCCGCGCTCGATCCGCGCGAGCAGCCCGATCGCGCGGATCGTGTGTTCGTCGACGGTGTAGTGGTGATACATGTCGAACTGCATCCGCGCCACGACGCGGCCGAAATCGGGCACGAACCGGCCGAACACGCCCGCCTCGTTCATCCAGCGCAGCACGAGTTCGGGGTCGCGCTGCGATGCCAGCACGTCGAGGAACAGCGCGTTGGCGCGCGCATTGCGCCGCACCTTGCCGACCAGCTTCGCATCGCGCGCCGCGGCCCGCATCGCGAGCGGGTGGATTTCAAGCCCGTACCGGTCCGCCAGCGCGAACATCTCGATCAGCCGGACGGGATCGTCCGCGAAGAAGTCATCCTCGGGCAGCGCCAGCCGCCCGCGATCAAGGACGAAGCCGTTGAGCCGGCCCGGCTTGCGCCGGATCGTCGGCAACCCGAACCGCCGGCCCCGCGCGGCGAACTTCTCGTCGAGATGCGCGAGGAAGACGCCGGTCAGATCGCCCACCGTCTTCGCCTGCAGGAAGTAATATTGCATGAAGCGTTCGACGCTGGACTTGCCCGGCCGATCGGAAAAC
>CAMQQG010000369.1:0-12389 GCA_947034895.1 Rhytidiadelphus loreus | reverse complement strand
CGCGAAGCTCAGTGCGGTCTGGATGCGGTCCGATTTCGCGTCGAGCTCGAGGAGCGCCGAGTGCTGCAGCTGGCCCCCGGCGCGGCGATGGTGCACCACCAGCTTCTTGGCAACCGCCTGGGCCACTGTCGTCCCCAAATCCTTCTCGACCATGCCGAGCGCCAGGTCGATGCCGGCCGTCATGCCGGCCGACGTCCACACCGTGCCGTCGATCACGAAGATGCGGTCTTCCTCCATCTTGACCTTGGGATAGCGCGACTGAAGGTCACTGGCATAGGCCCAGTGGGTGGTCGCCCGGCGGCCATCGAGGATGCCGGCGGCGGCCAACACGTAGGCCCCCGTGCAGACGGCCGCGATGCGGCGCGACGACTGCAGCGACGACCGCATGAAGTCGATCACCGCGGCCGGAGGGTCAGACGGCACCAGGCCGTCCGACACGACGACCGTGTCGAAGTGGCTGTCGTCGAACGGCTCGGTGCCCATCGCCATGCCGAGCGAGCTGCGCACCATGCCGCCGTGCTCGGACAGCAGGTGCACCTCGTAGTGGGCGGTGCCGGTCGTTGCGTTGGCCATTTCGAAGACCGACAACCCGGCGAACACCATCACCTGGAAATCGGGGCTGACGACGTAGCCGATGCGTTGCATCAGACCTCCGGTGTGATGGAACTCAGCACGAAGCCGGCCGGCTGGTTCGTGTGGTCAAACATGGATGGCTCCTGCGGCGGCTCCTGCCGCGCCGCTCGCGACGACCGCCTCCGTATAGCGCGCGGCGGGAACGGCGCGCGACAGATTGGGCAGCATGACCAGACGCGCGGCTTCGAAGCGCGCCCAGTCCGCCGCATCCGGCAGCGACGGGATCGTGATCAGCTCACCGGCGTCGAAGCCGACCAGGGCGGCATCGACCAAATCCTCCGCGGACATGACGATCTCCTGCGGCAGGTTGGACACCGGCAGTCCGGCCACCTCCCAGAACGCGGTGCGGGTCGCGCCCGGCAACACCGCCTGCACCTGGACGCCCTTGCCCGCCAGCTCGCGGTGCAGGGACTGGCTCAGGTTGACCACGTAGGCCTTGCTGCCGCTGTAGCTGCCGTTCAACATCTCGGGTGACAACGCGACGACCGACGCGATGTTGATGATCGCGCCCCGACCGCGGCTGACGAACGCCGGCGCCACGGCCCGTGTCAGCCGCGTCAGCGCGATCACGTTCAGCTGCACCATGGTGTCGAGCTGATCGGGGTCGGATTCGATCAGGGTGGCGGTCGCGCCGATGCCGGCGTTGTTGACCAGCATCGTGATCGCCGCGTCCGAGGAGAGCCGTGCTTCGACCCGCCGGAGGTCGGCGGTGAGGGTCAGGTCGGCGGCCACCGCTTCGATGCGACGGCCGGTGTCGCGCTGCAGCCGCGCCGCCAGCGCATCGAGCCGCCCACGGTTGCGGGCCACGAGGATGAGGTCGAAGCCGCGTCGCGCCAGGCGGTCGGCGTAGATGGCGCCGATGCCTGTCGACGCTCCGGTGATGAGGGCGGTGCCAGAGGTGACGGGCGTGTTCATGAGAGAAGCCTTTGAGTGTTGTCGAATCGACAAGACCAAGGTTAGGCGCCGCCTCCATGTCCTGTATGACAAGTTTGCCTCGTTTTGAGACACGCGTGTGGACAGAGCGAGTCAGCCCATCGGACGGCAGCATCCTCGTCGCTTGCATCATGCAAGTAACTGGTCTAAGGTGCGCCCATGCAGCACCACAGTTTTGCCGACATGGCCTGCCCGATCGCCAGAAGCCTCGACAAAGTCGGCGAGTGGTGGAGCATCCTCATCCTGCGCGATGCGTTCGCAGGAAAGACGCGCTTCGACGACTTCCGACGAAGCCTCGGGATCGCTCCCAACATGCTCACGCGACGGCTCGGGTCGCTCGTCGGCGCCGGCATGCTGGAGCGCCGCCCCTACAGCGTGAAGCCACCACGCGACGAGTACGTGCTGACCCAGCGCGGCCGCGACTTCCGAACGGTGCTGCTCGCACTGCTCGCCTTCGGCGACCGGCATTTCGCGGTCGAAGGTGGCGGCCTGCACATCGTCGACGTCAGGACCGACGCGACGGTGGAACCGATGCTGGTGGACCCGCGCACGGGAGAACCGCTGATCGAGCCGCACTACCGAATCGTCGGCAGCAAGGCGCCGACGGGGACGGCCACGAGCCGAGCGCGGGACGATAGCGGCCTGCTCGCCACGGACGGCGGCTGCCCATGAGCCGCCGCGACGTCGAATCACCCGCCACGTCCAGCGCCCCACCGGGCTCCGCGCCATCCGTTGTGGCGGATGCGATGAACGCCCGTACCCGCCGCCTGCTCCACGGCGCGATCGTGCCAACGCTGTTGCTGCTGGCCTGGCCGAACATTCTGGTGATGACGGCGCAGGCCTCCACCGGCCTGATCGAGACGTGGTGGGTGTCGAAGCTCGGCACCGACGCATTGGCCGGCATGGCGCTCGTGTTCCCCTGCTTCATGATGATGCAGATGCTGTCGGCCGGCGCCATCGGCGGTGGCATTTCCTCGGCGATCGCGCGTGCGCTCGGGGCCGGTCGGCGCGCCGACGCCGATGGGCTCGTGTGGCACGCCGTCCTTGTGAATCTGGGCCTCGGCGCCGTCACCTCGGTGCTCTTCCTCGCGCTCGGCCGCCCACTCTATGCAGCCATGGGTGGCCGCGGCGCATCGCTCGAAGCGGCGCTGACCTACTCGAACATCGTCTTCGGCGGCAACCTGCTGGTGTGGCTGATGAATGCGCTGGCCAGCGCGATCCGCGGAACCGGCAACATGCTCGTGCCGGCGTTGGCGGTGTGTCTCGGGGTCGTCGTGCTGGTGCCGCTGTCGCCGCTGCTCATCTTCGGCTGGGGGCCGGTGCCTGCCATGGGCATTGCCGGCGGAGGGTGGGCGGTGCTGGGCACCACGGCATTGATGATCGCGGTGCTCGGGTGGTACCTCCTGTCCCGCCGATCCGTCGTGCGCCTGCGCCACACGCCACTCCATGGACCGATGTTCGGCGACATTCTTCGCGTGGGTGGGGTGGGCGCGATCAGCACGCTGCAGACGTCGCTGACCGTGGTGCTGACGACCGGACTCGTCGGCATCCATGGTGGCCCCGACGCGGTCGCCGGCTACGGCACCGGAGCGCGACTCGAATACCTGCTGATCCCTTTGGTCTTCGGCCTGGGAGCGCCGATGGTGGCGCTGGTCGGCACCAACATCGGTGCCGGTCAGCGAGAACGTGCCTTGCGCATCGCCTTGACGGGCGGCGCACTGGCATTCGGCCTCACGGAGACCATCGGTATCGTGGCGGCGATCTGGCCTCGGGCATGGCTCGGCCTGTTCGGCCACGATCCGCACATGCTGGACACCGGCATCGCTTACCTGCAGGTCGTCGGCCCCACGTACGGGTTCTTCGGGCTCGGCCTGTCGCTCTACTTCGCATCACAAGGGGCGGCACGGCTCGCGTGGCCGTTGCTGGGGGGCCTGCTGCGAATGGTGGTCGCCGTCGGCGGAGGCTGGATGGCGATGGCGCTCACCGGCTCGCTGGCCTGGGTCTTCGCAGCGCTGGCCCTGGCACTCGTGGCCTACGGGTTGGTCGTGGGTTCGGCGATCGCCTCGGGTGTGTGGTTCAAGCCATCGGCGCGGCAGCGATTGCGAACCGCTGGCGTCGAAGAGACGATTCCGGCGTTCCAAGCGAGTTGACAATCGGGCACCGCACGCCGAACAGCCACCGCCGACCCAGATGCTCGCCACCGCTCGCCAAGAAGTCTCGTTGCTGATCGCCGCCGTGATGGCGTGCATCGCCTACGCCGTCGAACACCAGGTGCTGGCTGCCGGCCAGACGGTGGCGATCGTCGCGACGGTGGTGCTGGTCGGCGCGATCCTGCTGGCCTCGCGCCGCGTCGCGCACCATGCCGAGCTGCTGGCCGAGAAGGTCGGCGAGCCGTACGGCACGATGATCCTCACGCTCTCGGCCGTGGCGGTCGAGGTGGTGATCCTGATCATCGTCATGTCCCACGAGCCCTCGCCCACGCTGGCGCGCGACACGGTGTACTCGGCGCTGATGATCGACATGAACGGCCTGCTCGGCGTGGCGGCGCTGCTCGGCGGCCTGCGCCACGGCGAGCAGCCGTACAACGTCGACTCGGGCAACACCTACGTGGTCATGATCATGACGGCGGTCGGCATCTCGATGCTGGTTCCGGAGTTCATCCCGGAGGACGGCTGGCGGCTCTATTCGATCTTCACGATCATCATCATGACGTTGCTGTACGCGCTCTTTTTGCGCATGCAGACCGGCGAGCACAGCTACTTCTTCAGCTACGTCGACGCGGCCAAGGCCAAGGACCAGGCGCCGCCGACGTCGCACCACACCGGCGGCAGCCTGCGGTCGTCGATCACCGTCCTGCTGATCGGCATCGTGCTCATCGGCGCGCTGGCCGAAGTGATGTCGAAGACGCTCGACGTGGCGATCGAAGGCACCTCGGTGCCGCCGATCTTCTCGGCGTTGCTGGTCGCGTTCATCTCCGCCAGTCCGGAGATCCTCACTGCCGTGCGCGCAGCGCTCGCCAACCGCATGCAGCCGGTGGTGAACATCGCGCTCGGCGCGTCGCTCTCGACCGTGATCCTGACCGTGCCGGTGATCGAGGCGGTCGCGCTTTTCACCGGTCACCGCATCGACATGGCGCTCACGCCGGCGCAGACCGCCATGACCGCGTTGACGCTCGTCGTGGCGGGCGTCAACCTGCACGACGGTGCGACCAATGCCATCGAGGGCATGACGCACTTCGTGCTGTTCGCGGCGTTCCTGGTGCTCGCGGCGCTGGTCTGACACCTCGCCGGACGTGCGCCCGGCGTGATTTCGTGCGATTGATGTGCACTGCTGCACGGCGCCCCCCCCTGACTGCGGGTGGTGGTGTTGTCCTACAAAAGGGACACTGTAGGTCCACAGCACAAAGGCCGCCGGCCGTTGAGCGGGGCGGCTTTTGCACACTGCGCGGCGTGCGGACGGTCTGCCCTCCACGGCACGGCGGCCTCACCCCGCCGCCATGCCATCCGCATCCTTCGATCGTCCGACCTCATGCCCCACCGCCCATCGCCTGGACGTTGACGTCACTCGATCGACCGGTCGGCGGACATGGTCCGCGTGGGCGTCCGCCGCACTGGCCGCGGCCCTCGTGGGCTGCGGCGGCGGCGGAGATGCCGGTGTCGCGCAGTCGTCGGCATCGCAGGAGCTGGCGACGGGCGGCCAGCGCGCTCATGCCCAGGCCGTCACCCCGCAGCAGGCGGCGCTCGCCCAGTGGACGGCTCCGATCACGCTGTCGCTGGTGCCGATCTCGGGCACGGTGCTCGACAACAACCGGGTGCTGTTCTGGGCGGCTGGCTACCCCACCGACTACAACGGCTGGGGCGGCCACTCCGTCACCACGATCTACGATTTCAGCACCGGCACGGCGGTGGACCACACGCTGACCACCACCGAAAGCGGCCAGGACCTGTTCTGCCCCGCCACGTCGCGCTTGGCCGATGGCCGTTTGCTGGTGGCCGGCGGCAACGGCGATTCGAGCCTGAGCACGCTCTACGACCCGGCCAGCAACGTCTGGACGCCCGGCCCCAAGTTGAACACCGGCCGCGGCTACAACGCGGGCGTGCCGCTCAGCGACGGCTCGGTGCTGACGGTGGGTGGCTCCTGGAACGGTGGCTCCGGTGTGAAGTCGTCCGAGATCTACAACGCCTCGGCCAACACCTGGACCAGCCTGCCCGGCATCTCGACCTCCGACACGACCATCGTGACGCAGGATGCGGCCGGCTACTACCGCGCGGACAACCACATGTGGCTGATCCCGACCGGCAACGGCCGCGTGCTGCACGCCGGCCCGAGCCGCTACATGCACTGGTTCGACGTGACCGGCACCGGCAGCGTCTCTCCCGCCGGCACGCGCGGCTCCGACTCGGACAGCATGAACGGCAACGCCGTGATGTACGACGCGGGCAAGATCCTCGCGCTCGGCGGCGGCATCAACTACGACAACGCCGTCGGCAAGAACACGGCGTTCATCATCGACACCACGAGCGGCGCCGCCAACGTCCGTTCGATCCTGCCCATGGCCTACGGCCGTGTCTTCAGCAATTCCGTGGTCCTGCCGAACGGCCAGGTCGTGGTGATGGGCGGGCAGACCGTGGGCGCCGGGTATTCGGACGACAACTCGGTGCTGGCCGCCGAACTGTTCGATCCGGCGACCGAGAGTTTCACCACGCTTCCGGCAGCGTCCGTGGGGCGCAATTACCACAGCATCGGCCTCTTGATGGCCGATGGGCGCGTCATCTCGGCAGGCAGCGGCCTGTGCAGCTGTGCGGCCGACCACCTGAACATGCAGGTGCTGTCGCCGCCCTACCTGTTCAACGCCGACGGCACCGCGGCCACCCGGCCGGTGCTCACCAGCGCGCCGACCACGCTGGCTTACGGCAGCACCGTCACCGTCGCCGCCGACTCGGCGGTCACCGCGTTCTCGATGGTCCGGATCGGCGCCGCCACGCACACGGTCAACAACGACCAGCGCCGCGTCGCGTTGTCGTTCACCGCCAACACGTCCGCGAGCACCGGCAACAGCTACCAGGTCAGCATTCCGACCAACCCGGGCATCCTGCTGCCCGGCCAGTGGATGCTGTTCGCCATGAACGCACAAGGCACGCCGTCGGTCGCGAAGATCGTCACCGTGAGTCTGTCCGGCGTGGCCGCGCTGAAGAATCCCGGCACCCAGTCGGGCAATGTCGGCGTCGCGGCCAGCGTCGCCGTGGCGGCCAGCGGTGCCACCTCGTTCACCGCCAAGGGACTGCCGGCAGGCACCACGGTCAACGCATCGACCGGCGCGATCACCGGCACGCCGACAACGGCGGGCACGTATCTCGTCTCGGTGTCGGCCACGACCAGCACCGCCACGGTCAGCACCGACTTCGTGTGGACCATTGCCGCGCCGCCGCCGCCGGTCGGCACCGGCCTGCTCGGGCAGTACTACAGCAACAACACCGTCAGCGGCACGCCCGTGGTCAGCGCCGTCGGTGCGCCCTTGTTCGACGTGGTGGCCGGCCCGCTGCCGCCGTCCGGCGTGCCGACCGTGTTCTCCGCGCGCTACACCGGCTGGCTGGAGCCGACGGTGTCCGGCAGCACGGTGTTGCAGACGGTGAGCGACGACGGCGTGCGCCTCTGGGTCGATGGCAAGGTGGTCATCGACGACTGGAACAGCCATACCGTGAAAACCAACTCGGCGACGGTCAACCTGCTGGTCGGGCGCCGGGTGCCTGTGATGATCGAGTACTTCCAGGGTGGCGGCACGGGCAGCCTGCAATTCAACTGGCAGCCGCCCGGCGCCACTGCGGTGACTGCCGTGCCGCTGGCCCGGCTCTATCCGGCGTCCGCGCTCACCAACAGCAATCTGGCGCTGAAGCATCCGACGCTGTCGTCGAGCAGCGCTTACTGGGGCGGCCCTGAGCGGGCCGTCGACGGGAACACCGACGGCGTGTGGGCCGACAACTCGGTGATCAGCACCAACGACAACACGGCGCAGGGCTGGTGGCAGGTCGACCTGGGGCAGGCATCGCGCATCGATCTGGTCCAGCTCTGGAACAGAACCGACAGTTGCTGCGTCTCCCGGCTGCAGAACTTCACGGTGTTCTTCTCGGCGAGCGACATGTCCAAGCGCACGGTCGCCGATCTGCAGGCGGACGCCACCGTTCTGAGCCGCAACGTCACGACCAGCAACATCGCGCCCGACATCGGCATTCCGGTCTCCGCCGTGGCGCGGTACGTCCGGGTCCAGGCGCTGACCAACAATGCGCTGAACATCGCCGAAGTGCAGGTCTGGGGGTCGACCACCTACAGCGTGCCGACCATCGGCGTGAGCACGCCGGCCGCCACCGGCACCGGCAGCTCGGTGAGCCTCACACCGACCGGCAGCGATCCGGCCGGCGGCAAGCTGATGTGGGGTGCGACCGGCCTGCCGGCGGGCATCACCATCGATCCGACGACCGGCATCATGAGCGGCACCCCCACCACCGCGGGTGCTGGCGCGTCTGTCGTGACCCTGAGCGCGGTCAACGCCAGCGGCTTGCAGGCGACCACCACCTTCACCTGGCAGATCAACCTCGATGCGCTCACCGGCGTCACCGCGCCGCTTGCGGCGGCGGGTGCCACGGTGAACTACGCACCGACCGCGCCGACGGGCTCGGTCGCCACCTACACCTGGTCGTTCGGTGACGGCAGCACCGCATCGGCCGCGTCGAGCACGCCCGCCGTGTCGCACACGTATGCCGCCTCGGGCGTCTACACGGTCGTGCTCACGGCGAAGTTCTCCGACGGGACCTCGGCGGTGTACACGCTCCTGCAGGCGGTGACGGCCACCGGCACCTCCAGCACGGCGCAGCCCACGACGTCGAGCGACATCCTGTTGGAGCCGCGTGCCGGCACGTCCGCCCGCTTGTGGGTGGTCAACCCCGACAGCAATTCCGTCAGCGTGTTCGACACCGCCGGCTATGCGATGCTCGCCGAGGTGCCGGTCGGCGCTGCGCCACGGGCGCTGGCGCTCGGCAGCGATGGCCGTGTCTGGGTCAGCAACAAGACGGGTGCGTCGCTCAGCATCATCAGCCCCTCGTCGTTGGCGGTGGCGCAGACGGTCGCGTTGCCGCGCGGCTCGCAGCCGTTCGGCGTCGTCGTGTCGCCGGTGGACGGCAGCGTGTTCGTGGCGCTCGAAGGCACGGGCCAGTTGCTGAAGCTCGATCGCACGAGCGGTGCGACGACCGCCAGCCTGAGCGTCGGCCCGAGCCCGCGCCATCTGGCGATGACCGCGGCCGGCGACAAATTGCTGGTGTCGCGCTACATCTCGCGGCCGCTGCCAGGCGAGGGCACGGCCACGATCACCACGGTGGACGCCAACGGCGCTCCGCAAGGCGGCGAAGTGCTGCTCGTGAATCCGACCGCCATGACGCTGACCACGACCATGGTCCTGCGGCACAGCGACAAGACCGACCTCGAAAACGCCGGCCGCGGCTTGCCGAACTACCTCGGCAATGCGGCCATCTCGCCCGACGGCAACAGTGCCTGGGTGCCGTCCGTTCAGGACAACCTCAAGCGCGGCACCTTGCGCGACGGCAATGCGCTGACGTTCCAGAACACGGTGCGCGCCATCTCCTCGCGGATCGACCTGACCGCCTCAGCCGAAGACTATGCCGGCCGTGTCGACCACGACAACGCCGGCGTGCCGAGTGCGGCGCGCTACCACCCGAACGGTGCCTACGTGTTCGTCGCGCTGGAATCCAACCGTCAGGTGGCCGTGCTCGACGCGGCGGGCAAGCGGGAGCTGTTCCGCATCGAGGTGGGCTTGGCGCCGCAGGGCTTGACCATCTCGGCCGATGGCAACACGCTCTACGTGAACAACTTCACGGCGCGCACCGTGAGCGTCGTCGACCTGAAGCCGCTCGTCAACGGCAGTTCGGCCACCACGACGCTGGCCACGCTCAAGGCCACGGCACTCGACCCGCTCGCAGCCGACGTGCTCAAGGGCAAGCAGTTCTTCTACGACGCCCGCGATCCGCGCCTGGCTCGCGACAGCTATTTGAGCTGCGCCAGCTGCCACAACGACGGCGGCCACGACGGGCGCACCTGGGACATGACGAGCCAGGGCGAAGGCCTGCGCAACACCATCGCGCTCAACGGCCGCGCCGGCATGGGCCACGGTGCCCTGCACTGGAGCGCCAACTTCGACGAGGTGCAGGACTTCGAAGGCCAGATCCGCACCCTGGCCGGCGGCACCGGCCTGATGAGCGACGCGCTCTTCAACACCAGCTCGCGCAGCCAGCCCTTGGGCCTGTCCAAGGCCGGGCTGAGCACGGATCTGGACGCGCTGGCGGCCTACCTCGGCTCACTCGCGTCGTTCGCCCCGAGCCCGTACCGCAACAGCGACGGCACGATGACCGCCGCAGCGCAGGCCGGTGCGATGGTGTTCGCGAGCAGCTGCAGCAGCTGTCACGCCGGCATCAACTTCACCGCCAGCGCCACGGCCGGGACGGCACGCAACATCGGCACGATCAAGGCGAGCAGCGGCAAGCGGCTCAATGCCAGCCTGAATGCCATCGACATCCCGACGCTGCGCGATGTCTGGTCGTCCGCGCCGTATCTGCACGACGGTTCGGCACCGACCCTGAGTGCCGCAGTCAGCGCGCACAACAACGTCACCCTGAGCGCCACCGATCTGGCCAACGTGGTGGCGTACGTGCAGCAGATCGGCGGGGACGAGCCGTATGCCGCGACCAACCTCGCGCTCGGCCGCACCGCGACCGAGTCGTCCACCGTCACGGGCGGCGACGCCTCGCGGGCGGTCGACGGCAACACCGACGGCGTCTTCGCGGACAACTCGGTGGCCGGCACCGGCGCTGACGCCCAGGCCTGGTGGCAGGTCGACCTCGGCCTGCAGAGCGCCATCCAGTCGATCCGGTTGTGGAACCGCACCGATTGCTGTGCCGACAGCCTGGCCAACTTCACCGTCTTCATCTCGGCGAGCGACATGAGCGGGCGCACCCTGGCCCAGCTCACCGCAGATGCCACCGTGACGAAGGCGCAGGTCGCCTCGCTGAACGGCGCGGCCTCCATCAGCTTGCCGTTCGCCGTGCAAGGCCGGTACGTGAAGGTGCAGCTGGCAGGCACCGGCACGCTCAACCTGGCCGAGGTGCAGGTGTACGGCACGCCGGTCAGCAACGTGGCACTCGGCAAGAAGACCACGCAGTCGTCGACGGCGTTCTCGGGTGACTCGTCACGCGCGGTCGACGGCAACGTCGACGGTGTCTACCTCGACAACTCGGTCAGCCACAGCGACAACGAGAACCAGCCGTGGTGGCAGGTCGACCTCGGCTTGTCGTACGCCGTGCAGTCGGTGCGCATCTTCAACCGCACGGATTGCTGCACCGACCGGTTGAGCAACTTCATGGTGCTCACGTCGACCACCGACATGACCGGCCGCACTCTGGCGCAGTTGCTCGCCGACACCACCGTCAAGCGCATTCCGGTGTGGTCGCTCGGCGGCGCGTCCAGCGTCTCTCTCGGGGTCGGCGGTTCATCGGCCCGCTACGTCCGCGTCCAGCTCGTCGGCAGCGGCTATCTGACGCTGGCCGAGGTGCAGGTGTACGGCACGCGCTTCAACCTCGCCCAGGCGAAAGCGGCGACGCAGTCGTCGGTGATCTCGGGCGGCGATCCGTCGCGGGCGGTCGATGGCAACACCGACGGGGTGTTCGGCGACAATTCCGTGACCCACACCGACACCGCCGCGCAATCGTGGTGGCAGGTGGATCTGGGCCAGGTCTTGCCGATCGACGCGGTTCAGCTCTGGAACCGCACCGATTGCTGTGGCACCCGGCTGTCCAACTTCTCCGTCTTCGTCTCCAGCACCGACATGACCGGCAAAACGTTCGCCCAGCTGCAAGCCGACACCACCATCCAGCAGGTGCAGGTGGCCACGCTCAACGGCGCACCGAGCATCGACGTGTCGATGCTCGCCGGCACCAAGGGCCGCTACGTGCGCGTTCAGTTGTCGGGCACCGACTACCTGAGTCTGGCGGAAGTGAGAGTCTTTTCGCCATGATCCGGCGCGGCGCGGTGACGTGGTTGGTCGTCGTGCTGGCCGTGGTGGTGGTCGCCCTGGTCTGGCTGGAGCGGCGCCATGCTGCCGCGCTGGCCGAACGGGAGACGGGCTCGGCGTTGTTCCACGGCACGCTGCCGCTTCCCGGTCATCTGGCCGTCCACGCCGAGGTCTTGCCCACCATGGGCACGCGCTGCAGCAACTGCCACGAAGCCAAAAGCAGCTCGACGGTGGGGAGCGACGCGCTGTCGGTTGAAGCACCTGGTGCCTCAGGGGCATCGGCGTCCGGCACGTATGCCCGCCGTCTGGACAAGGACTGGTTGTCCCAGCCTCAGCGCCGGCGGGGCGGCCCGCCGTCGGTGTACGACGCTGCGGCGCTGTGCGCGACCTTGCACAGCGGTGTCGACCCGGCCCACGTCATGCTGCCCACGGCGATGCCGCGCTACGACGCCACTGATGCACAGTGCGGAGCGCTCTGGGCTTACCTGGTGTCGACGCGATGACGCCGGGGCGCCGCGCCCTGCTGCGTTCGGCCGGGGCCTCGATGATGGTCCTCGGCGGCATGCGGGGCGTGTCGGCAGCGCCGCGTCCGGCGCAGGCGTCGGCACCCGCCGTCGACGCAGCCGCGGTGGCGCGCAGCCAGCACTTTCCGTTCGGGCCAGTGGTGCCAACGCGGCCGCTCGCCGCCTGGCCGATCGTGACCCACCTCGGCGTGCGCACCGACCTCGGCAGCCTGATGCGCGGCCGCATC
>CAMQQG010000368.1:0-18850 GCA_947034895.1 Rhytidiadelphus loreus | reverse complement strand
CCCCTTCGTTTGAGCCAGCTACATATCTTCATGACATCCAACTCGCAGACTTCGTGATCTTTGTTTTCGACGACACCTACGGTACGCCACGGCCGTCTACCGGAAAATCTGGAATTCATGAAGAATGGAATATCGTAAAGGCGAAAAGGATTCCAAATCACGTCTATCTAAAGCGAAGACGGGGGGACCCTATTGAGGCTAAACAGGACAGATTCATTAGCGAGGAACTTCAGCAGCGCGAAATTTCATACTTTTACTATTCAAGCGAGAAGGATTTATTAGCTCAAGTACGTAAATCGATTGCGAAGATGACCTTGGATATCGGACGTTCGCCAGAGTTCAGGTCTCATCTATCTGCAAGAACACTCGCTGGAGAAGTGGCGAAGCGGGATCACGACGCATATTACCGATGGGACAGGGCCATAAAACTGACTGTAGACATCGAAGATGGGCAAAGCTGCCTATCTAACGCCTGGGCAAACCTGTCTGACTCGGTGATGCCGTTTGTGTCAACCCGAGTGGGACCGTTCATCGATCAGGGCACGCAGATGGTCTTCGAGAAGTTTCTCTCGGCCATAGAGGAATTATGTCATTATGAGGGCCAGCACGTCGTCGGCTATCAAGGTGTACTCGCAACCTATCCCTTTCCAGACGAACCGGAGACAATGCAGAGACTGAATATCGAACCTCCTCTGCCGCTGGACTTCTACGAGAAGAGGGCAATCCTGAGATCCAGTGCTCTAGAGTTATGGAAAGCTCTCGGGGAACATCTTGCCATTAGATATTCGAAATATGCGGACTTCTGAGCGGCGTGAGGCACAGCGCGGGAAGCTAAGCGCGTCAGTGATATTCACTAGCCTTTCAGAAACTTCTTCGTCGCCTCTGCCGGCGTGTAAAGCTCACCGTCGATCAGCATGCGGCCCGTATATCTGCGGTTCGCGCCGAACTCCCAAGCCACGTCATGGCCTTTGCAGGCGAACTTCGCCACTTCGAGGTCTTGGTCGGGTTCTGCTCAAGCCAGAAGTTGCCATCGCTGTCCGTGAACGATCGCAGACCATCATGGCCGGTTCTTCCAGTCCATGTGGACATATCTTTCAGCGTCGGTGCCATGACCCTATGGTAAAGCTGCGGGGTGACCAGCTGCCGTCGGCCGAGGCCAGGCGCTCGCCGGTGCAACAAGGTCCAGCGGCTTCGGCTCGTCGTCGGGCTCAAGCATCAAGGCGTAGTCCGGGTGGAACCCCAGCTCCATATCCGCGATCTTCTGCGCGTCGGCTGCCGCTCGGAAGATTTCCCTCCTGTCGTTCTTGAGGGCCTTTATCCAACTTGCGAGATAGCTCGCATGCTGCGGGATGTCGGTCGGCAAGCCAAGTTCAGCGCCGACAAACGCGGATGCGAGTTCCGCCCGCAGTTCCTCCATGGCATACGCTGCCGATCCGAACCGATTGGCCAGGTCGCGGTTCAATCGGTTTGGGTGTCCTGTCCAGTGACCCAGCTCGTGCAGGGCTGTCGCTGCCCACTCCGGCGGCCCCCGGAACGCGTGCTCCGGCGGAAGTTGGATGTGATCCGTTCCCGGCGAGTAGAACGCGCGATCCCCGCCAATCCGAACAACAGCACGGCTGTTGGTCAGGATGATGTTTGCCGCCTCGGGCCGCGTCCATGGGGCATCCTCTAAGGTAGGCGCTTTGTAAGGCGGGATGCCTTCGATCTGGCTGGCATGGAAAACCGAATAGGTGCGGAGCATTCCGACCATGCGCTGCGCTGGGCCGCCCTCGCCGCTGCCATCCTGCTCCTTACCCTCAAGAGGCTTGAAGAAGAATATGCCGGTGGACGTCTCGCCCTTACGGACCTGCCACTTCTTCTCGTGCGCCTGCTGATAGGTCATCCAGCGCGGATCGCCCGTCTCGAAAGCGCGCAAGTCCATGCCGAGGATCAAGACATTGATGCCGTGGTACCGCTTGCCTGTCGTCGGGTTGAACGGGGCTTGCGGACCGCCCGCCCTATCTGGGTCCCAAGGGCGCGCCCACGGCTTCCGGTCTTGCCCTAAAGCCTCCACGATTCGATCCGTGACCTCCTGATAGTGGTCACGCCGTGCCTGCTGCTGATGCTTCACTACTCTTCTCCATAGAAAGTGCCGAATAAGGCGGTTTGCGCCTTATTTGGCATGGCAGCAAGAAGCCGGGCCGGCGAGAGGCTGTCAAGTCGGTCGCTTGCGGCCCCTGCATCGCAGGTTGACTTGGCAGCAAACGAGGGGCCCGGCAATGACCGGCGACTAAATGACGACGCCCCTGTCCGATGTATCCTTCCTTGAAAGCGAGGGATTGTGGCGGACACAGAGAAGCAAGATCAAGGGACTGGCTGGAAGCTCAAGCCCTGGCAGGGACGGCTCATTGCAGTGCTCCTGATCGTCGCTGGCGCAGTGCATGCCCTAAAGCCGACCTGGCTCGCTTTGGATTGGCCATTGATCGCCTTGATTCTCGTCGGTGTTCTGCTTCTCTTCGTTCCGCTGGAAGATGTCGGTTCCGTCGTCGAGAGCCTCGAATTCGGGAAGACCAAAATCCTGTTCCGCCAAGTCAAGGAGTTGGACGACAGTGTCGAGCAGGCCATGCAGGATGAGATAACCCCGAGCACTCTTCCACGGCTCGGGATAGCAAATCCGGCAACCTTCGAGCCGACTTCAGATGAAAGCGAGGGCAGCACTGAACCCGAGCCCGAGGTCCGCCGTTTCGACAATCTTCGTCTGACCTCTTTGCTAGAAACCGATAAGGAAATGGCCCTGATTAGGGTCGGCGTAGAGATAGAGAGGATATTAGCGGAGTTGGAACTTGGCGCGGGAGTAATCACACGCACTGCTGGAATCACTTGGAGTCGAGCGATAAAGACGCTTGAACATCAGGAGTTGATAACGCCTCAGATTGGCAAGGCACTAACGGAATTCCGGGACGTTCGAAATCAGCTGATCCATCCTTCTCACGGAAGCGTGCCGGACGCCCTGGTGACAAGCGCGGTCGATAGCGGTATCAAGTTGCTGAGCCTGCTTGCGAGCATTGCCGATATGAATAGATAGCTTCCCCCGTAGTCAGAACGGGGCTAAAATTTAGGGAGAGGTGGCGACATGACGACGAACGAATGGTTGGGCTGCAATTTGCTCGAAGCTGTGTCGGGCAAGGTTTCAGGTGCCGTGGTCTTCAAAGACACGCGCCTGCCCGTCGAGACAATCACCGAGAACGTCGACGCCTTCATGGACGAAGGCCTATCGATAGATGATGCGATCGCTGAAACACTCGAGTGCTTCCCAGAGACACCTTTCGGCATCGAGGGGATTCGGGCCATCCTAGAATATCGTGCTGCGCACGAATTGCAGTTGCAACCTTGAAGGTTTTGCTCGACGAAGGCGTGCCGCAGCCGCTGGCGCGCAACCTACCCGAACATGATGTTCAAACAGTCATTGGCATGGGCTGGGCAGGAATTAAGAATGGCCAGTTGTTGAAGCTGATCGAGGGCGAGGCGTTCTCCGCTTTCATCACCGGTGACAAGAACATGGCCAGTCAGCAGGCCCTTGCGGGCCGGCCGTTTGCGGTGCTGATCTTATCCGCCATCAACTGGCCGGTCATTCGGAAGCACATCCCCGAGATCGCTGAAGCCGTCGACCGGTCCATACCTGGAACGATTTCGGCGGTCGACTGCGGGTTCTTCGTCCCACGGCTCAGATCTGGGCCGCCGAAACCATCGTTCTGACGCCGTACCGGTCGGCTATTCGTCCTTCGAGAATTGCCCAGCGAGGCCGATCGTCCATCCCAGAACGAACAGGAAATTGCTTGCGTCCCCGAATCGTGTCGACCACCTGTCGTAGTTCGACTGTCGAAGGTTGGCCTCGGCGAGCAGTTGATCCGCCGCCCTTTGCACCCCAAAGTCAGCGATGTCATCGCCGCGATCAGCAGCGACGCTTTTCCACAGAAATTGGATTCTCGCATTGAGCTCTTTAGCTCTCTGGGGATCGTGGAGCACCTTATCCGCAAAACCAACCTGGATACCGTCACGACCGATCTCGTCTAAGTTCCTCGAAATGTTCTGCAATTTTTTCAGCGATGCATTGTTCGGATCGTGCACCGATTCGGCCAAGGAGGACAGATTAGATAGGGCGGTTCGCAGATCTGCGGCTGAGTCAAACCCCAGAAAAAGCATATCGTCATCCTGCCATGCGCCCGGAGTGGCGGGACTTCCGGGAAGACGCCTCAGGTCACGGTCCATCATGGACAGATGAGCTTCGACCGTTATTAGCCGGGTTCGTATAGCGCTCGATTCTTGATGCAGTTCAAAGAAGGTCTTCGCAGCCTGGATTGAGGTCGACGAATTCTTCGCCCGATCCCTGAGATTGTCTTTGACGATGAAGGTCGTAAATACGATGAGGGTGCCAATAAACGACAGCATCCTACTGTTGCGTCGCAAGAAAGATTTACGCTTCAGCTCTATATGCTTCATCCGGGCTCCGCTGGCGAATGTCTGGCGTCGCTCAGGTTCTAAATGGTGAACATGGGCGTCGAAACATCATCTCTGCAGGACGGGTGGTTCGTCAGCTGTTTTCTTCGATGTGCCGCTGAAGCCCGGCCATACTTCGGCGGGCACAGGTCGGCAGAACAAGAACTAGCGGCCCGGACATGGGTCAGAAAGAGTCTTGGCGCAGCGGCCATTTGTTCCCTTAGTAGGTGCGGAGCGGCCCAACGGACAAGGCTTTGGCTGGTTAGCTAGTACGATCTGAACTGTGGGAGGGTAATTCCCATAAAACACGGTCAGTCTGGAAAGAAACCGGATGGGCGGCGCGTGGTTGACCAGCCGCTCCAACCCCCAATGGGCAGGCGAACCTGCGGCCTCGGGCATACCGGTATACTTCAGCCGTAGCAATCGACAGTCCTGCACTCCAGCGCAACAGAGGATAACCATGCCCGATTATTCAGGCGCGGCGGCAACGGTCATCGGAGCCTCGATCGCTGCCAGCATCGCCTTTCTAGGCCTCATCGTCAGCAAAGAACAGAAGACCTCCGAATTTAGGCAGGCTTGGATCGATGCTCTCCGCGATGACTTGGCGGCATACCTCTCAGGGATCAATTCCGCGTACGATGCCGCTCAGGCCGGCTTCAACAATAACGCGGAGCTCTGGAAAACTGTTCGAGAAGATGTCCTCAGCATAACCAACGCCTCCACCCGGATAAGGCTCAGGCTGAATCACGATGAGGAGCATTCTCAGGCCATCGTAGAGACGATCAGAAGTATAGATAAACTGTTCAATCCGGGCGGCGAGCCGATCAAACCACAAGCGATAGATGACTTGCAGATCCGACTGGTAGCGGAGAGTCGGATCGTTCTCAAGAACGAGTGGAAGCGAGTAAAAAGAGGCGAGCTTATTTTCCAAGTGTCCAAATGGACCTCACTTCTATTTGTCGTTCTAGCGGTGTCGACGTTTGTGTGGATGTTCTTTCCGGTGATCAAGGCAAAGTTGGCCTCGATTCTGTGACTGTGTTTCGCGTCAAGCTCTGCCGTGGTTTGCAAGTACGCGTGATATCGATTGGGCGTACCACTGCTTCTGGGTTGGCGTGGTGATGTTCAGAGCATTGAGCTCGTCCGCCACGTCACGCAGGCTTTTGCCCTCCGTTCTCATGTCGAGGATCATCTTTACAATCCGCGGCGGGACGGGCGCCGGCGATGCGGCTGCAGTTGCCTTGCCGATCGACTCACGCCAGCGTGGGTTTCCAAGCACCGCACCCCGCGCCTTTTTTGCGGCAAGCGCATCCTTGGTTCGCTTGCTGATCATCTCGCGCTCATTCTCGGCGACGGCGAAAAGGATGTGGATCGTAAGCCTGGTCGCATGCGGGTTGTCCGCTGCTACGAAATCGACTCCGCTCTCCATCAGCCCGGATACAAAATGCAGATTGCGGGTCAAGCGATCGAGCTTTGCGATGATAAGCTTTGCTTTCGCCTTTCTGCAGTGGGCTAACGCGGAGCGCAACTGAGGCCGGTCGCTTCGTTTGCCACTTTCGATTTCCAGGTATTCGGCCAGCAGCGGCTCCGATCCGATATGCCGGGCGATCGCTTCGCGCTGGGCTTCCAGGCCGAGCCCACTGGTGCCTTGTTTCTCCGTCGAGACTCTGACGTAGGAAATGAATGAGGGCATTCAGTGAGCCTTATTCGAGGTTCTGACACTGTCACAAACCGAAACGGACGTTTCGGGTGTTACACCTTCTCATAAAGAAGACCGACGATCAACGATGCCGTGCTATTCTCCTCCTCGATAAGTTCCCAATCCCAAAACTGGAGAACATCATGCCAATAGAGCCCGAAGCGCTAGCAGTACTCACATCGGCAGCCACGCTGGTCGGCCACGAGTTTCTAAAAGGAACCGCTGGAGAAGCTGGAAAAGCCGCATGGGCGGGTATCAAAACCTTGTTCCAGTGGGACATAGACCCCGCCGAACCGATGATTGCGGAGAAGATAGCGACCGAGCTGACCTCCAAGCCAGCACTCGCTGAAGACCTGAGGGCAATCTTGAGCAAGGTGAAGGAAGGCACGCCCGGCATGATGGTTGGGAAGATCGTATCGAACGGCGGAGACGTGAAGATTGTTGGCACTATAAACGCCACCACCGTTAGTTTTTAGGCTGAACACGATGCCTGTTCCTGGAGAGAAAGCGCTGGTCGGAGACATCACCGTAAGCGAAGGTGGAAGAGCTATCGTCATTGGAACCGTGACGGGGAACGTATTCGTTCACCTGCGGGAGGGCGAGACCGAGCTCATCCATGCCGCTCGGATCGACCTTGTGAAGTACGCCACTGCTCTCTTCGTAGACATCATGCGCCTCTATTGCGTAGCTGGCAGCGATCTGGCCCGGTCGGTAAACTCGCCCCGATATCAGGAGTTCGTCGAAATCGCCGACCAGCATGTGAGCAGTTTTACCACGCACCTTACGCGCATTTATTCGAGCGCTGAGGTCAGCACCGTCCGCGCTGCTTACAAGATTGAAGAAGACTTCAAGTGGTCCGTCGGCAGACTTCGCCTTCAGCCGCTGTTGGATCGCAAATGGGATGCATTTGCCGCCATCCTAATAGGCCTGGCCGAGAAGATCGATGTCTTGGCGAAAACGATCGCTCGCGAGTACTACGAAAAGTGCGGTTCGGAATCCCTGGCCGCGCTGCGAGAACTGTCGAGCCGGTTCGATCTCAAGCACCCAGATGACTTCATAAGGGCTCGATTCGCTACCCAATCTAGGCTTCTGCTTAGGCTGGAGTCGTTAGGCACGAAGATCGCCTCCGTCCGCGACGACAGAAATCATGAACTCGCCATTCCATACTTCACGATCGACTTGCGTCTCCTGATGGCCGCCAATTCGAATTCGGATGAGGAACGCTTCGAGCGTCTTGGCTGATCATCCGACAGATGAAATCGCACACCGTCCCCCAACGGCTCCTTGAGCAATTTGCCTACCAGGACACCGTCACCAACTCGCCGCGACTCTGGCGGTATGAGAAGGGTCGGCCTCCTTACCGCAAAGCTTCGCCGCAAACCGCGACGGCCGTCGACGGGTTCTACATGAATCCAAGCGACGAGGCCTTTGAGGTCCAGCTGGAAAAGCGGTTGGCTTACGAGATCGAGGATCCCGTGAACGTCTTCATGCCCGGCCTGGCGGACCCCGCCTTTGTCTTTTCAGATGAGCACCGCAGCGAGATGGCAAGATATGTCCTGCTCCTCTTCAACCGAACCCACGCCCGCCGCGCCGCAACAAGGATGGCTCACTCCGTCAAGGAAGCTTCGTTAAAGAGGCTTCTGCAGAACGACGAGCGTATGGTGACGATTGCGGCGCAGTGGAGTATGAAGGCCTACTTTACCGACTGGCATCTTCCACGCTTGGTGCGACGTGATGATGTAAGGAAGGCACTTGAGGCGTCGTTTGGGGAAGATGCCGCCACAGCACAGCAGGAATGGTTCGTCGATAATGTCGTCCAGATGATGTCCTGGCTAGATATTTCCATCACCTCGGGCGAGTGGATCATGCTTGAGGCTCCGCGTGGCGAGCATTTCATCATCTCGGATTCGCCGGTAGTTACGCGCGAGCCGGCGCCCCTCGTAGGACACCACTATGGTATTTCGTTCCGCCGTCCGAACACGGAGATCTATCTGCCGCTTTCGCCCCGCACCTGCCTGCTGATCCTTCCTGGCGAGGGGCGGACCAGGCGGCCACCACTGCCCGACGTCAACGAGCTAAACCGAGCGCAGGCCATGGTCTCGGCCCACCACTGCTTCGCAAGCATCGAGGACGCAGAGATTAACGGTCTCGTTCAGAACTTTGGCGCGACCGTGAAACTGGGCGAGCACATCTTGGAGCTCTGGCAGTCGAGCTTCGATGATGTGATGTACGAGTCCATGCTTGGCATAAGACACTTCCAGCACTGGCGACCATAGAAATCACAACTCGCGCGCCTTTCAGCAGCTGTGGGTAAGATGGTTGTCGAGCGACCTCTGAATGATTCCGAAACCACTGAACTCAGTCACCGAAGAAGACCTTCAAGCGCTAATCAGCAATGGAGTGGCTGAGGGTCGCATGATCGACTACAAGCGCGATCTGCCAGGAAACAGCGATAGCGATAAGAAGGAGCTTCTGGCAGACGTCTCCTCGTTTGCTAACACTGGCGGCGGCGACTTGGTGTTCGGCATGGATGAGGCCGGCGGCCTGCCGACCCAGATCACCGGTACGGGCGCTGCGGACCTGGATCTAGAAGTGCGTCGCCTCGACAGCATCATCGCAGCGGGCCTCAACCCCAGAGTCCGCCAGTCCATCAAGGCGGTGGCGACGGCGGCGGGGGCCAGCGTGTTAATCATCAGGGTTGAGCGTAGTTGGGCCGGACCGCACCGGGTCATCTATGGCGGCCACGACAAGTTCTACGGCCGGAACTCCGGCGGCAAGTATCCGTTGGATGTGAACGAGCTTCGCGCCGCGTTCACCCTTTCGAGCACTGCGACCGAGAAGATACGCGCGTTCCGAACGGACAGGATTATCGCACTTTCGGACGGAGAAACTCCGATCCCGTTCATGGGCTCGCCGAAGGTAATCATCCACTTCATCCCGCTGGAGGCATTCTCAGGCGGACCAACCTATGACGTGCGGCCGCTTTATCAAAATCCGCATCCGCTGGCTCCGATGGGAACCACCTCGTGGAACTACCGCCTTAACCTTGACGGCATAGTCACCTTCGGCACTGCCTCGCCTTGCCCGACCTACACGCAGCTGTTCAGGAATGGTGTTCTGGAAGTCGTTCAAGGAAGGATCTTGGCGGTCCAGAAAGAAGACCAACTCGTAATCCCGAGCGTTGCGTTTGAGGAATACATAATGCGGTATCTTCCTCAGTGCTTCCGGGTCCTAGAGCTGATCGGAGTCGGCCTACCAATTGTCGTTGCGATGACGCTCACTCACACGAAAGGCTTGTACATGGGGATCGATACGTTTTCCTATGGTGATGGCGGCTATCCGATCGACGCCGAAACAGTCGTTCTCCCAGAAACGATTGTGGAGAGCTTCACGACAACGGCCCAAGAAATTTTGAAACCTATGTTCGATCTGATCTGGAACGCATGTGGCTTTCCGGGATCAGCAAACTTCAATGCTCAAGGTGAATGGAACCCACCGCGTGGTTTTCGTTGATGCGCCCAGATGGAACTGCGAGATCACTAGCTGCAACAATGTCCCTCAGAAGCCGGACGCCTGTAAGCCAGGCATCTACCTCGTTCTTGAACCGGGCAATCTTCAATATCCGGTCAATCCTTGCAGGCATGAACGCGAGCTCATAGGACCCGCTTTTGGTAGGCGTTACGGTCACCTCGCCGAACCTTTCACTAAAGTACGCTCCTTGGACACGTTGTGAGCCTGGGAAGGCTACGACCTTACCGTCGGCGTCTGGACATTGCGCGTCTTGCAGTACAGCCTCTGGGACAGACTCCGGTGTCATGTTCCATAGCTTCCGAATGCTCGCACGAAGCATATCAAGTGCCTGCAGCCAAGCGTCGAGCCCCGTAGTGGAGCAGATTGTCATTTCGCGCTCGCCAAAACCCTCCCACCCGACACCCCATTGACCATCGAGGCTTTCAAAGACGAAGATATTACCGAGCATCTGGCTCAATCGGACGGCGCATGGCGTCAGTTTCACTGACCGATCGGGAAATGAAACAATTGATGCCACGGTCAGGGTTTCTGCATCGAGCCGTATGCGCCGTTGCGCATCGATTTCTTGACATGCTTGGTGAAGGATTCGTTGAGACCTTGAATGTCTTCGGGCCTAAGTTTTCCGTTGACGGTCGGGCTGAAGTGGTGGTGGTGGTGTATGTCCCCGCCCGATGACCCTCTGCCCGGCGCTCCGAACGACTGAGCGCTTGCCCCCATTGCGCCTCCGCTCGAGCCATGTAGAGCGCCAAAACGTGAGCTATCGAACTGCCAATCTGACGCGCTGGGCGACGGTATGCTCCACCCAGCGTTCGCTTGGTCAACCATCTTGGTTAGTCCGGACGTATAACGCGCCGGCAGCACCATCTCATTCTGGTGGACCATGGCGAGTTGATCTGCGCCGATTATGCCGCCTCCGGCGAAGGCGTTCACACTAGCTCCTCCGCCGCCACTGCCTCCGCCTCCGCTCGCCGCGCTGCCTGCGATAGCGGCTATATGGAAGGCTTCGATTACTCCGAACGTGGCCGCTCCAGCGGCAGCTGCAGCACCTGGCCCTCCGGCGGCAGCAGCGGCAGCTGCCGCCGCAGCGCCGACGGCAGCGTAGGAATCGATCTGTGCGTTTGCAGTCTTTGAAGTATCTTCTTCCTGCGTATCGTTACTTTCTAGACCGATCGCTTCCAGCAAGGCACTGAGTGCTGTCTCCGCTGCCGCAATAGTCGCATTATTACTCAGGACAGCAGTCACGATCTTGTCGAGCGCACCCTCGACAACTGAAAGCACGATGTTCTGGCCGAGGCGCTGGAACGCCTGCGCCATCGTTTGAGTGCCGGTAAGCACGCCGTTCACCGTCTGGTTGAGGCCGCGGGTAACGGTCTGGGCCAGCGCTGTCTCTGTTTTCTGGTTCTGCTGCGCGGCACGGGTACGCAGCTGGATGATCTGCTGGTCGTATCGCTGCTCCGCCTGGACGCGTTCGCCAGCGATCTGAGCCTGCTTTGTGGCATCGTCCTTATACAGCGCGGCAAGCTGATCAAACTTTGTTTTCTCTACTGCCAGTTCCTGCGCCGCAATGGCGGAAAGCTGTGCAAGCTCCTGACCGGCGCTGACCTGGTGCAGCGAGGCTTTTTGCTCAACCAGATCGCGCTCGGTGGTCAGTTCGGCACTTGCCGATTTGGCCGTGGAATCGATCTTGGTCTGGGCCAGCTTTTCCTCGGCCTTTTCTTCACGCTCCCATTCATTCTCAAACTCGCGCTCGTCCTTGTCATCGCCCGCGCTATTGCGCTTCAGCTTGGCGGCGTACAGGGTATTTTCCTGGCCGATGGCGGCCTGGATTTTCCGGCTGGCGTCTTCGTTGCCGACGGACTGTGCCGCGTTTAGATCGCGCTCAAGCTGGGTAATCTTTTCGAGGTGCGCTTCCTGTTCGCGCAACGGAGAGTTGCCAGCCTCATACAGGCCTACACCCTCCTTTATCCGGTCGTTCTGCTCGGCCTGCTGCCTTTCCTTATCGGCATTCGCATTGCCGCCAGCCTTGATATCGATCTGATCCGGGCTAGCCTGGCGATCAGGAATGTTCCGCGAGCGGAAGCCAACGTAATCGGCTTGGTCGCGCTTGAGTTTGGCCGCATCCAGATTGCCCGCCTTTTCGAGCACGGCTGCATCCGCAAGGAGATTGTCGCGCATCTTCGCGGATTCTTCGTTGATCCCCTTAAGGCTCAGGGCCACGTCGTGGAAATATTTCGACAGCCCCGTGAGGCTTTCATTCGGCACGCGCTTTGCCAGTTCGTTCAGTGCATCGATCGCGATCGTGGTCAATCGCATCTCGTCGCCCATGTCGTGCGCAGCGCGGGCGGCGGCCAACTGATCAGGCGTCAGCAAATTGAATTGTTCGTCCAGGCGCTTGATGCCGGCATAAGTATCGCCGCCGAAAACCTTCTCGAGATCCTTGGCGGACTGTTCGGTGCTTTCATGCGTTGCGGTAGCGTAGTTGCGCAAAACGCCGATGATGCTTTGTATTTCTGGTTCGCCCAGCGTGCGGATGGACGAGAAAGCCCGCACGATTTCGGCAGCCTGGTCGCGGCTGACATCGGCGGCTTGGCGCAAGTCGGTCATAAGACCCGTGGCGATATTCTCGTTGTACGACCCGCCGCGACCAGTCGCCTCGAGCGCGATCTGAATATCGGTCAGTTCTTTCTCGGCTTTCTCGCCAGACGCCACCAGTTCGTAGAGCCCGTATGACAGCCCGGCAAATGCGGCGGTGGCAAGAATCGCTTGTGGCGGAATGCCCGCAAGGCGCGTTGCCAGCAGGGAGAGAGAGCCCGGTAGACGGGTCAGGTTGCCAGACGCCAGTTCTCGCGTAACAACCAGCAGTTCGCGAATGCCGCCGGATGACAGCTGCGCCGCCTGCCCTGCCGTAGATGTGGCTGCAGTCAGCTTCGAAGCCTCAACAGTCGCGGCGGCCATGCTGGCGGTCGTGCTTTTCAGTGGCGCGTCCACCGCCTCAAGCGCGGCCATCAGGTCGGCGTTGTAGCCCCTGGATGCAGCGGTCACCATCGGGCCCATATCGCCCACAGCCTTGTTCAGGCCCTGAACGCTATCTGCGGCACGCTTCATGCCAGCATCGACGCCATCGGTGGTCGCTGTGACCTTCACATTGATTTCGGTATCATTCGCCATGGTGCTGCCCCGCTCTGAAAGGTCGGAGACCTTAGCACCGATCACCTTACGAGGCTATGAAGATCGGCGCCCCAATTTGCCGGACGGCGAGGTCACGTTTGTCAGGTGCCTAACCGAAACTTAAGAGCCTTGTTCTAGCTTCGTCTGTCACACCCTGCGATAGCGAATCAATGAAAGCAAAGAAGAGAGCTGCCAGACGACGCCGTACCTGCAAGGGCGGCTACCGCCCGAAGAAGATCACGCTCTTCGATTCCGACGGCTGTGCGATCCGCAAGACCGATACCGGAACAGATGAGCTTGCTGCGCGACGGCGGGCTCTGGTCAAGGGTGCGGATCCCGTCCTAGCTCAAAGCCCTATGGGCGTTCTGGTGGCGCGCAACCTTGTACGCGATAGTGAGTGGAAAGCGGTTGAGAAGTATGCCGCCGCAAAGCGCGCGCGGTTTGGTTCCGGGAGGCCGGTCTCCATGGACATGCTCGGTTTGCGTGGGCAGTTCGTCGAAGGCGGTAGTGAAGAGCGGGAGACTTGGGCGAAGTCGGTCATCGAGAGGACTGACGATGTGTTTCGCCGCCGGCCACCATATCGTCGGTCGATGTTCGATGACTTCGCGGTGTTTCAAATCTGGCCTGACTGGATCGAGCGAGATAGCCTATCGCTAGCGGCGATCCCCGACTTGGCGGCGATCGTGGAGATTGCGAGCGAAATGGATCGCTTGCTTACTCGGAACCGAATCGGAGCGGCTATTCTGACGGGATAGGGCAGGCTAATATCTGGTCCAGACTGCCTTTGCAGGGTTGAAGCGCCGGCGGTAGCGCTCGGTTAGCTTAATGACGATCCGTTTGGCCCCCTCGTAGCGAGAGAACAGTGCAGGATCGAAGTGCTGAAGTCGCTCTTTCGCCCGTTGGAGGACCTCTTCATTGCTAAACCCGGTTGGAGCCGTTTCACGATCGGATAGCGGATCAGTATCTCTATCTCTCCGTCAATCGAATACTGGAGTGCCTTGGCTAGAGTTGTGTACTGCTCGTCCGTAAAACCAAGCGACTCAAGTGTGTCGATGAGTTGCTGGTACGGAGGATCCTCTTCTTCTATGAGATCGGGTTCGAGATCATCCATTGCCGGATAGTATCAGGATCAATTGGAAGTGCGGGCGTGAACGCGAGAGCCTTCCGTACGTCGTCGCGGAAGGAACCGGCCTACCTCAAGCGCCGGGCTGTAGCTAATCCATCAATGGCCTAATTTTTTCCGTCCTAACGCCCCGGCTGAAGTATAGTGGTGAGCCAAGAGGAGCGGGCAAATGATCCTTCCAAGTGCGACAACTTCCGCTGCGAACAGCCTCGTTCAACTGCTCCTCACATCTTCGACGGTTGTTGTCGCGGCAACTTCTGTGATCGTCGCTTTCTTCGTTTCGCAGCGGCGAGGCAAGGTGAAGTTTGGGAAATTGATCCTCGATTTTCAGGGGCGACAGCCAGACCCTGCTGCGTTGTTGATCGATACTGAGAAAACGCTGGATCCTGCGGAGCGGCAGTATCTCCTATTGAAGGCATATCACCAGCAAAGCTTGGGGCAATCCAAAATCAGCATGTGGTTTAGCTTAGCCTTCGCTGCCATTGGCTTCGCGGTGATTATCGGAGCTCTCTTTGTCGATAGCGGCACCGGCAAAAGCAGCTTTGATCCGCAAAAGCTCGTCAAGTTGGCGTCCGGCACCGTGATCGATGCAGTCGCAAGCCTCTTCTTCGTACAGTCGAATAAAGCGCGGGAGCTGATGGGGCCACCTTCTTCGACAAACTCAGAACCGATCGGAAGCTCGACGAGTCTCTGCGCCTCGTTGCTCAAGTGGAGGATAAGATCCTGCGGAGTAGATTGCAGCTTCTCTTGTCGCTTAACTTCGCGGACGTGAAGATTTCCGACGAAACCCTTCTCTCCATGATGAATGTCCGGAGTAGTGCCGTGTCGGATCGCATCATGTCACCGCCAGGTGTACAGGAAGCGCACGAACCTCGGAAGCCTAACGGTGTATCCGCCGATGTGGTGGCGTCGGCGTAACATGCTTTGTGCCGTGCCCGGCGATCCTCGTGATTCAGAGCGCATGGACGGGTCATGCTCACTGAGAAGAACCATACAAAACCTGACATTTCGGTGTTGTGATTGGGCGGCGGAAAACTAGACCAAGCATGACCTGGCGAGGGCTCAAGCGCGTTCGCCTCGTAGGTCATAGATGAGGGTCTGATTTCATCAGCCAGACTAAAGAAAACTTGGAATTCAGACAGGCTGATCCCATGAGCGAAAGTTTAGAAAAGTTAACATTGGATAGACCCGTCATGAAGTCTAAAAGTCTACAAAAAGTGTACTTGTTCGAGCCGCTTATCCCATGAGCGATGGTAGACAAAAATGTACTTTTGAGACCCCTAGGACCTGATCGTCGACACGCCGCGCAAGGCATATAATCCGCAATATGCTCCCATTGCTGCTAAGCCTCGGAACGACCGCTCTCGGTGAGATCGTCAAGAAGATGGTAACGGGCGGCATGGAATGGGCGGCAAAGCGCACAAAGCAGGATCCTGCCAAAGCTGAGCAGAAGCTCAGCGCTATAGCGGCCAAGAACCTCCCAGACACGATACCGAGCGATCAGCGCCAGGCGGTCGTCTCTTCATTGACTGACCTGGTGATGCCCACCTTCGAGCAAGTGGTTCAGTACAGCCCGAATACACAGCGAATCATTTCAGTGGCCAAGAAAGCTGTCGCCAAGAAATCCGTTGCGAAGAAGGCTACGGTCCGGAAGACGATTACAAGAACTGTAGCCAAGAAGTCTGCCGTCAAAAAAGCCGTCGCGAAAAAGGCTTCCATGCGCCGAATGGGACGTTGATTGTGGTTCATCTATCAACATTGGAGGCGTTCACGTCGAGCCGATCGATACTCATCTCGACCATGGCGGGTGGCCACAACAGTTCGAACCCAGCAGAGTGACTACGAACGGTGATCGCCCAAGGCAGATTCTGCCGTGGTGGTGTACGCATACCATGCGATCAACGACGCTTCGGCTCGACCTTCATCCTTCTTCCGAGCGAATAGTGCCGAGTGTCTCGGAAACAAGTGAGTTGCCAAGGCCCTAGCGGCATCCTTACCTTGGCCCGGTTTCAGACCGATAGCCTTCCTCCATGTCGGTGGGGGCACTTCTTCAATCGGCCAGAAGTTTGCCGCCGCTGCCCCGTATATAGCGCCGGTAGCCTTGCCAAACGCGAACATAGACGACACGCCTTGGCCAGGCATCGCTCCGACCTGTTCGATCCAGAGACCTGCAGCATCATGAGCGCAATCGAATAGCCTGCCAATCTCGTGATAGTTGAGAGCCCGTTTCGCCTTGCCGTTCCGCTTCAGCTCCAGCGTAGGCATGTCCTCAATGACCAGATCGGCAGGGCCACGAAGAAACGCGATGGCCCCAGAAAAACCGGGATCGACGGCGACTATGAGACGGTCAATGGTCATCCCCGGAGTATGCCGAGGAAGCTAAAACAATCAAGGCTTATCGGCCCTGATTCGACTTTCGTCGGGACGCCGGAAAGTATACAAAAGTTAACATTGAGCCCCAGATCTCCCGATGTTCCAAACCGCTATTTGTTCGTGAGAGTGGGGCTGCCTAAAGAACCTGTTGGTACGGCCGGCGCCCGTGCTGATAACGGCATAGGTGTCAGTCAGTTCGACCACTCGCCGGCCACGCAGCAGGGGTACAAGTCCCGAGTGATCAATCCTGGTGAAGGGCTTCATGGCATCACAGCCGAAAACGTCCAGGGTCTGCCAACCAAGTTCCCCTGCTTCGGTCTCCCAGACATCAAGAAACAATTCCGCGTCCTCAACCAGTTGACGCCAGAGCGGGGTGCGGGGACCTGCATAATCGTGCGGAGCGCGCATGCGGCGCATGACGAGCAGTCCATCATGCCAATCGAAGGTAGGGGCCATCACGCGTTTCCTTGAGCGGAAAAAGCATATAGGTGTCTCAGTGAGGTTGGTCTCAGATCTGAGACCTGACAAAGGAGGAGCGATAGCGTTGGAACGCTTTCGATCCGGAACTGTAACGCGCACCGTAACGCGTAAAGGAACGGTTTGTCGAAAATGCTCCGGCACGAAGATGGCGGAGACGCTTGGGATTTGGTGGGTGTAACGCACTGTAACGCGTGACGCTCTTCATATGGAGGTAAAAGAAGTGAGTGATAAATATTAGAGAGAACAATGCAATGTATCGCGTTACACCGCGTTACGGTCATTGAAGTCCGACCCCTTCGTAGAACCGGACATGGGTGCCGAATTCTCGCCTCTGCTTGGTGGTCACACCCGGAATCGCGGCCTTGAGATCTCGCCCGAAAGTTTGTTCCGTTCCTGGGTGATCGCGTCCCGCCTGACGACACCATTCCTGCCACTCCGCAAAGAGATCCCTGACCGAGACAGACTTGCCGGGACCAACCTCGCAATTCTCTCGGATGAAGAAGTTGATCGGACTAGCGAGGTCAGCAAGTTCTTGGATTGCGTCTCCGGAGGATCCGGGAGCAACAAAATGACCGCGCTGCTTGAGATCCTTCCACCCCTGTATGGCCCAGTTGAGGATTCCTGGGAGTTCCAATTGCAGCCTGTCGATCAAGCCATGGTCTTCTTTGCCAAGAAAGCCATTCTTGAGGGTGAGGATAACGAACCTGCTGGCAAGCGCGCCACTCGCGTCCGTCAATCGCGGGAGCTCGTTACTGAGGATAAGAAAGCGTGTCGGCAATCTACCGCTCCAGGCATCCTTGAACTTGCGTTCGATCGTTTGTGCATCTTCGCCGGTGATCGAAAGAATTCGCTCTCCGATTATGTGCTGGTCAACGCGTCCGCTGAGACGGGCATCCGAGATCGTTGCCAACCGCTTCCCGAGAAGCGGCGCGAGCCCAAAATTATTCGCGAGTGCGTTGAGAGTTGGACTTACAACATTGCTCTCCCCCAAGAGCGCCCTGAGAACCCGCCCGATCGTACCCTTGCCACTTCTGGGTGGCCCGACTATGAGGAACGCCTTCTGTTGGCTGGTGTCCCCCGTAAGTAAGTAGCCGAAAATCTGCTGAAGGGTTGAGATCGCTTCGGGATCGTCCGGCCATAAGTCCGATAGAAAGCGTAACCAGTTCTGCGGTGCGGGGGTTTGGGGATCGTAAGCAAAACTGACGGCATTCTGAATGAAGAGCGCTGGCGTGTGTTGAAGCAATAGATCAGTTGGCAGGTGAAGAAGCCCATTGGAACAGGAAATGATCTCCTCAGCCGGTAGGTCTACGCTAGGGAGTAGCCAGGCCGGGGGGCAGACGCTTCGAGGCAGATTGCACTCCGCACGCAGCGCGGCGAATACGTCGGCGACTGTGCTTCTGTTCGGATGGAAGGGAATACGGACGCCGTCCTTATTCAGCCGTTCGGCGCGATCGAGGAAATGCCAAAGCCGAGCATCCACATCAGCATTGTCCATCGAAGGATAGTGGGTGCCGCTCCAGGCGTGAAACTCGCCATTGTGATGATGAAGTGTCCGTTCGCCCTTGCGCGTGTACTGTGTCTCAACGAAGACGCGCGCGCTATCCATCGGGGACTTCCGTTCCAGTAGCGCGGGAGTGCTATCGGCAGACAGGTACTCAATATTAGAAATCTCCGTCATGGCTGTAGCCCCAAGAGCGGTTTGGCGCGCAATACGTCGTTATAGTCCGGCAGATCGCGGGGCTTGATGATGCGAACGTGCCTGCCTTCGGCGGTCCAGCGAGACGCAGCGGTCTTCGCCGCGTTCACGCCGGCATCGTTGGGGTCGTTGTCCGCCCCGATCGTGACCTGTGATGCTAGAGGGAGGGGCGGCAACTCAAGAGCGATCATTCCACCCGTCGAACCCGCCGCCAGCGTCGGCATCTTGTTGATGCGGCTTAGGCTGAGGCCCGTCTCGATACCTTCCGTAACGTTCACTCGCTCTCCGACCTTGCCGAGGTAGACAG
>CAMQQG010000367.1:0-49940 GCA_947034895.1 Rhytidiadelphus loreus | reverse complement strand
CTGCTGCCGGATTCCTTGGCGAGGGCACGAGCCGCCGGGCTGCACGCCCCGGCGTTCCTCGCCAACAACGACGGCTACAGTTTTTTCTCGGCGCTCGGCGACCTGGTCGTCACCGGACCGACGTTGACCAACGTCAACGACTTTCGCGCCATCCTGATCCGCTGACGTCGTAGCGGCCCTTCGACCTCAACCGACACAACAAGACGCCATGGCATCCGACATCGACATCGCCCAAGCCGCCACCCTCCAGCGCATCACCACCGTCGCCGCCGAGAAGCTCGGCATCGCCGACGAGCACCTGGAACCGTACGGCCACTACAAGGCCAAGCTGTCGCTCGACTACATCGACAGCTTGAAGGACCGACCGGACGGCAAGCTGATCCTCGTCACCGCGATCAGCCCGACACCGGCGGGCGAGGGCAAGACGACGACGACCGTCGGCCTCGGCGACGCGCTCAACCGCATCGGCAAGAAGACGGTGGTGTGCCTGCGCGAGCCGTCGCTCGGGCCGGTCTTCGGCATGAAGGGCGGTGCGGCCGGCGGCGGGTATGCGCAGGTGGTGCCGATGGAAGACATCAACCTGCATTTCACCGGTGACTTCAACGCCATCGCGCTCGCCCACAACCTGCTGGCCGCGATGCTCGACAACCACATCCACCACGGCAACGAGCTCGGCATCGACGTGCGCCGCATCACCTGGAAGCGGGTGATCGACATGAACGACCGCGCGCTGCGCGACATCACCGCGGCGCTCGGCGGCCCGGGCAACGGGTATCCGCGGCAAGACGGCTTCGACATCGTCGTCGCCTCCGAGGTGATGGCGATCTTCTGCCTCGCCACCTCGATCGCCGACCTGAAGGAGCGCCTGGGCAACATCGTCGTCGGCTACACCTCGGCGCTGGCGCCGGTGACGGCGCGCGACCTGAAGCCCACGGTGCGATGACCGTGCTGCTGAAAGACGCGCTCAAGCCCAACCTGGTGCAGACGCTCGAGAACAACCCCGCCTTCGTTCACGGCGGCCCGTTCGCCAACATCGCGCACGGCTGCAACTCGGTGATCGCGACCGCAACCGCGCTGAAGCTCGCCGACTACGTGGTCACCGAAGCCGGCTTCGGCGCCGATCTCGGTGCCGAGAAGTTCATCGACATCAAATGTCGCAAGTCGGGTATTCGTCCCGACGTGGTCGTGATCGTCGCGACCATCCGCGCGCTCAAATTCCACGGCGGCGTCGACGTGAAGGCGCTCAACACCGAGAACCTGGACGCGCTCGAGAAGGGCGTCGCCAATCTCGAGAAGCACGTGAGCAACGTGCGCGAGCACTACGGCCTGCCGTGCATCGTGTCGATCAACAACTTCACCTTCGACACCGCTGCCGAGCTCGACCTGCTCAAGGCGCGCATGGCCCGCCACGACGTGCCGGTGATCGTTGCCCGCCACTGGGCCGAAGGCGGCAAGGGCGCCGAAGACGTCGCGCACGCCGTGGTCGAGATGATCGAACACAAGCCGCAGGGCAGCGGCTTCAAGTTCGTGTACGAAGACGACGCCTCGTTGATGGACAAGATCACGACCATCGCGACCAAGATCTACGGCGCGGCCAAGGTCACGGCGAGCAGCAAGGTCGCCGAGCAGATCAGGAAGCTCGAGGCGGCGGGCTATGGCAAGTACCCGGTCTGCGTCGCCAAGACGCAGTACTCGTTTTCCACCAACCCGAACGCCCGCGGCGCACCGACCGGCCACACGATCGACATCCGCGAAGTGCGGCTGGCGGCCGGCGCCGAGTTTATCGTCATGGTGTGCGGCGATGTGATGACCATGCCGGGGCTGCCCAAGGTGCCGTCGGCAGAGAAGATCGATCTGGACGACAACGGCAAGGTCGTCGGTCTGTTCTGAAGTCGACTGCGGCCCGAGCCGCTGAACTGCGCGGCTTGCTCGTCCGGCACGGGCACGAGTACCACGTGCTGGACGCGCCGACGGTCACCGACGCAGAGTACGACCGCCTCTTTCGCGAATTGCAGGCGATCGAGGCGGCCGATCCGTCGCTGCGCGTGGCCGACTCGCCGACCGCGCAGGTCGGCGCAGCGCCATCGGCATCGTTCGCGCCGGTGCGTCATGCCGTGCCGATGCTCAGCATCCGCACCGAGACGGACACCACGCCTGCAGGAGCGCTTGCGTTCGACGAGCGCGTGCGCCGCGAGCTCGGCCTCGTCGAAGGTGATCCGCCGGTGCGCTACGTCGCCGAGCTGAAATACGACGGTCTGGCGATCAACCTGCGGTACGAGCACGGCCATCTGGTGCAGGCGGCGACCCGCGGCGACGGCGAACTCGGGGAAGACGTGACGCACACGATCCGCACCGTCGCGCAGATCCCGTCGACGCTCGACGGCATCGCGGCACCGGTGCTCGAAGTGCGCGGCGAGGTCTACATGCGGCGCGACGATTTCGAGCGCCTCAACGAACGGCAACGCACGCTGATCGCCGAAGGAGCGCGGTCGGAGAAAACCTTCGTCAATCCGCGCAACGCAGCCGCCGGGGCGGTGCGCCAACTCGACCCGGCGGTCGCGGCGCGGCGGCCGCTCAGCTTCTTCGCGTACGGCATCGGCGACACGCAGGGCTGGACCGTCCCGGCCACGCAGCACGCCTTGCTCTCGGCACTCGCTGCTGCGGGATTTCCGGTCGGAGAGCCCCACGCGGTCGTCGCTGGCGGCGAGGCGCTCGCCGCGTTTCATGCAAGCGTCGCCGCGCTGCGCGATGGATTGCCGTTCGACATCGACGGCGTCGTCTACAAGGTCGACGACCGGGAACTGCAGCAACGGCTCGGTTTCGTCACCCGGGAGCCGCGATGGGCGGTCGCGCACAAATACCCGGCACAGGAGGCGACCACCGTGCTGCGCGGCATCGACATCCAGGTCGGGCGGACCGGACGACTGACGCCCGTTGCGCGGCTCGAGCCGGTCTTCGTCGGCGGCACGACCGTGAGCAACGCGACGCTGCACAACGAGGACGAGACGCGTCGCAAGGACGTCCGCATCGGCGACACGGTCGTGGTGCGCCGGGCCGGGGACGTGATTCCCGAGATCGTCTCGGTGGCGCCGACGGCCGACGGCGCGGTGCGCGGCGCACCGTTCGATCTGCGGGCACAGCTCGGCGGCCAATGCCCGGTGTGCGGCAGCGCCATCGTGCGCGAGGAGGGCGAGGTCGACTGGCGTTGCAGCGGCGGCCTGGTGTGCGGCGCGCAGCGGCGCCAGGCGGTGCTGCATTTCGCGAGCCGGCGCGCCATGGACATCGAGGGCCTGGGCGAGAAGATCGTCGACCAACTGCTCGTCGCCGATCTGGTGCGCACCCTGCCCGACCTGTACGAACTCGACGCCGAGCAGTTGGGCGGCCTGGCCCGCATGGGCACGAAGAGCGCCGACAAGCTGCTGCAGGCGATCGAGCGCAGCAAGCAGACGACGCTGCCGCGCTTTCTGTATGCGCTCGGCATCCGCCATGTCGGTGAAAGCACGGCGCGCGACATCGCGCTGCATTTCGGCACGCTCGACCGCGCGATGCAGGCGCCCGACCACGAACTGTGTTCGGTGCCGGATGTCGGCCAGGTCGTCGCCGACAGCGTCCGCGCGTTCTTCGACGAAGCGCACAACCGCGAGGCGATCGCGGCGTTGCGGTCGCACGGCGTGCAATGGAAGGAAGGCGACGCCCGGGCCGCGCAGTTGCCGCTCGCCGGCACGACCTTCGTGCTCACCGGCACGCTGCCCACGCTGACCCGCGACGACGCCAAAGACCGCATCGAGGCGCTCGGCGGCAAGGTGGCGGGTTCCGTGTCGGCCAAGACGAACTACGTCGTGGCCGGTGCCGAGGCCGGCAGCAAGCTCGCCAAGGCAGAAGCGCTCGGCCTGCGCATCCTCGACGAGACGGCGCTCTTGACGTTGCTGGAACTGGCCGCCGCCGACGAGGTCCCAGCACCATGACACCCCCAACGTCGCTTCGCTCCTTCCGGGCGCCACCGACATGACGATCAGAGACATACTCAGGATGGGCGACCCGCGCCTGCTGCGCGTCGCGCCGCCCGTCGCCGCCTTTGACACGCCCGAACTGCACGCCCTCGTCGACGATCTGTTCGACACCATGCACGCCGCCAATGGTGCGGGTCTGGCCGCGCCGCAGATCGGTGTCGATCTGGCGGTGGTCATCTTCGGCTTCAAGCACAACGAGCGCTATCCGGACGCGCCGCCGGTGCCGGAGACGGTGCTGGTCAATCCCATCATCGAGCTGCTGTCGGACGAGGTCGACGACGGTTGGGAAGGCTGCCTGTCCGTTCCCGGTTTGCGCGGCCTCGTGCCGCGCTACAGCCGCATCCGTTACAGCGGTTTCGATGCGCGCGGCCTGCGGATCGACCGCATCGCCGAGGGCTTCCACGCGCGGGTGGTGCAGCACGAATGCGACCACCTGATCGGACGTCTCTACCCGACACGCATGACCGACCTGACCCGCTTCGGCTTCTCGGATGTCCTGTTCCCCGGCGTGCCGGACGAGGACGACTGACCCCCATCGGTCGCTTCTATCGCCGGTTGCGACAGCATCTGGTGACAACCCTGCCGCGCGGCGGTCGGCCCGACCCGCCGCTCACGCGTTGAGTGGGAGTCGGGCGATCGCGCCCGGGTCACGAGGAGAGCGACGTGTTGACGATCTGCCCCCGGCGGTTCACAGCGGCCTTGCTGGCCAGTGCGGCGGCCGTTGTCGTCCTGGTTCCGGCCCAAGCACAACTGCAGGCGCCGGTGCCGATGCAGGTCACGCCGCAAGGCGAGGATCCGCCCGCGCGTGTCGGTCGGCTCGCGGACGTCACCGGCACGGTGTGGTCCTACGACCCCGACGCCAACGACTGGATCCGCGCCGAACGCAATCGGCCCGTGACCACGGGGGACCGCCTCGCCACCGATGCAGGCGCCCGGGCCGAGATTCGCCTCGGCTCGACGACGGTCCGGCTCGATGGCGGCGCCGAACTGCTCGTGCGTCGCCTCGACGACACCCAGGTCGCGCTCGAGCTGACCTCCGGCTCGGCGACGGTGCGCTTGCGCGACAGCGAGTCTGCACGGCAGTTCGCCCTGACCACCGCCGACGGCCGTTTCGTGACGCCCACCGTCGGCAGCTACCGGTTCGACCTGACGCCGACATCGAGCCAGGTGACGGTGCTGTCCGGCCGCGCGACCTACGAAGGCCCGAACTCGGCGCTGACCGTCACCGCCGGTCAGCGCGGCGAGTTCTGGCTCGACGCGCGACAGGTCGCCCAGTACGTGCTCGGCGCGCCCACGCGCGATGCGTTCGCCGTCTGGAGCGACGACCGCGACCGGCGCGAGGATGCCAGCATTTCCGCGCGCTACGTGTCGCCGGAGATGACCGGTGTCGAGGACCTGGACAGCCACGGCACCTGGCAGCAGTCGCCCGACGACGGTGCGCTCTGGTTGCCGACGGTCGTGGCGGTCGACTGGGCACCGTACAGCAGCGGGCATTGGGCCTGGGTGTCGCCGTGGGGCTGGACGTGGGTCGACGACGCACCGTGGGGCTTCGCGCCGTTTCATTACGGGCGCTGGTTGCGCTGGCACGACCGCTGGGCCTGGGCGCCGGGCAGCTACGTGGCGCGGCCATGCTATGCGCCGGCGCTGGTGGGCTGGATCGGCGGCGGACCGGGCGGCGATCAGTTCGGCCATCGGGGATCCGATCGCGGCCGGCCGCCGCCGCAGATCGGCTGGTTCCCGCTCGCACCGCACGAGGTCTATGTGCCGCACTACCGCGTCAGCCCAGGCTATGTGCGCAACGTGAACGTGAGCCATGTGCGCGACATTCCCAACCTCGCCGGCATCGTGCGCGACCCGGACGACGCGGTGCGTCGCTACGACTATCGCAACCGGCGGTTCGCGCCGTCGGTGACGATGGTGCCGGCCTCGGTGCTGCGCGACCGCACGCCGGTGGCGCCGGCGGCCGAGGCGTGGCGCCGTGCGCAACCGGGCCGCGACGGCGGTGCGCGTGCCGAGGCCACGCTGCCGACCCTCGCTGCGCCGCCGCTGGCCGGTGTCGACCGGCGTGGTCGCGACAACGGCGCGCCCGGACGCCGGGACGGGCCGCCGCCGCCATCGCCCATTGCAGCCGTCGCGGGACCGGGTCGGCAGCGTCCGATCGATGCGGGGCGTGGCGGCTCGGGCCTTGCCGGCAACGTCGCGCTGCCGCCTCGCAGTTCGCCGATGAATCCTGCGGCGCGGGAGATGCCGCCAGTCGTGCAGTCGCGGCCGGCCGAACCCATGATCCAGCGCGTCGGCGGAGACCCGGTGGCACTGCCGCCAGGCGTGGTCGGCGAACGGCGGCAGGCCCAGCCTCTTCCGACCGACGGCCGGGGACGCGACCAGCGTGGTGTCGACGGAGCGCGGCCGCAGATGGCCCAACCGGCCCAACCGTCGCTGCCGCCGCAGATGGCGCGGCAGCCCGGCGAGACGCGAACGACGCCTGTCGCGCCCGCGCAGGTGTTCCCGCGGCCGTCGGCACAGGCTCCAGTCGTCGCTGCCCCGCCGACCACGGAGAACGGCATGCCCGCGCGCCGGTTCGCGCAGCCCGAGGTGCGGCAGCGGGGCGAGTTCGAGCGCCCGCAAGTGCCGGCCAACGGGGAGGGATTCGGCAACCGGCCGTTCCGTGGCGACGCCGGCGAAGAGCAACGTTTTCGCCCACAACCCCCGACCCGGACCGCTCCGGAGCAACGCCCGGAGGCCAACGGTCTGCCACCGGCGGCCCAGCCCCCGGCACGGCCGGCGGTGATCGTGACCCCGCCGCAAATGCCACCGACGGTGCGGCCAGCGATGCCGGTGGCACCCGTGATCCCGGCACAGATCGGCGCACCGGCGCAGCCCGCCCCGCCACAACGCGCCGGTCCCGGCGAGGATCGTGGTCGGCAGGAGAACCAGCGGCAGGACAACCAGCGGCAGCGCTGACCGAGCGCCGCGTCGCGGTGCGCAGCGCTTTCAGGTCAGCGCTTTCGGGGTTCCGGCGCGACTGTCAGCAAGGGCCCGAGCGCCGCCCACACGTTGGCGAGGATCGTCGGATGCGCCGCGGCGACCGGGTGCAGGCGATCGGCCTGGAACAGTGTGGCGGCGTCCGGCCGGTCGGCGACGCCCTTCAGCAGGAACGGCACAAGGGCCGCTGGTGCCTCTTTGGCGACTGCTGGGAAAAGCGCCGCGAACCGGTCCGTGTAGTCGCGGCCGAGATTCGGCGGCACCTGCATGCCGACGATCACGACCTTCGCGCCGCTTGCGAGCGCAGCGCGTGCCATCGACAGGAGGGCGTCTTTCGAAGCGTCGAGCGGCAGGCCGCGCAGCGCATCGTTGGCCCCGAGTTCGATGACGACGTGGGTCGGCCGGTGCTGCACCAGCAGCGCGGGCAGGCGCGATTTGCCGCCGGCGGTGGTCTCGCCGCTGATGCTCGCGTTGACGACGCGTGCGTCCGGGTTCGATGTGGCCAGCCGCCGAGCGAGCAGCGCAACCCAGCCGCTGCCGTGCGCGAGCCCGTACTCGGCCGACAGGCTGTCACCGAGCACCAGGATGACCGGCGGCCGCGGAGCCGGCGCGGCGGACGGCGGCGCCGCGAGTGACCCGGTCAGCACGCACGTCAGGGCAGCCGCGGTACAGTGCCTCAGCCAGCGCCGCCGCGTCGGCGCCACCCTCCGGTCGGCCGTCGTCGAACTGCCGTCACCCACGTCATGCATCTGCGCACCGCCCATGTCGGAACCCATCATCGCTGTCGACCATGTGAACAAGCGCGTGCCCGATGCCGACGGCATGCTGACCTTGCTGGACGACATTCATTTCGACATCCAGCGCCAGCAATCGGTGGCGATCGTCGGGGCGTCGGGGTCTGGTAAGAGCACGCTGCTCGCCATCGTCGCCGGGCTCGACACGCCGACTTCCGGCAGCGTCCGGCTCGATGGCACGGACCTGTTCGGCTTGTCCGAAGACGCCCGCGCAGCGCACCGCGCGTCGCGCCTCGGTTTCGTGTTCCAGAGCTTTCAACTGCTGCAAAACCTGACCGCGCTCGAAAACGTGATGCTGCCGCTCGAGCTCCAGGGCCATGCCGGCGCCCGCGCGCTTGCGACGGACATGCTGCGCCGCGTCGGGCTGGGCGAACGATTGCGGCATTACCCGAAGGTGCTGTCCGGCGGCGAGCAGCAACGTGTCGCGCTCGCCAGAGCCTTCGTCGTCAGACCGGCGATCCTGCTCGCCGACGAGCCCACCGGCAGCCTCGACATGGCCACCGGGGAGCGGGTGATGGCGTTGATGTTCGACTTGAACCGTGAAGCGGGCACGACGCTCGTCCTCGTCACCCACGACAAGGCGATTGCGGCGCGTTGCGAACGGCAACTGGTGATCGAGGCCGGACGGCTCGCGCCGGGGTAGCACGTCGCGTCGGGCCACCGGCGCGCCGGCGGGCGTTCGCCAGACGCAATGAGTCCCCCGGACTCATTGCGTCCGGGCTCACTCTTTGAACTTGTAGTCGGTCTTCGCCTTGGCCTTCAACTCGTCGCGGTAGGCGACCATCTTGGCTTGGGCCAGCCGCTGCTGGATCTGGCCCCTGACCTCCTCGAGCGGCGGGAATTTGGCTTCACGCGTGTCGTCGAGGCGAATGATGTGCCAGCCGAATTGCGACTTGACCGGTGTGTCGGTCATCTCGCCCTTCTTCAGTTTGACCAGCGCCTGTGAGAACTCGGGCACGTAGGAACTCGGGTTCGCGAAATCGAGGTCACCGCCGTTCGCGCCCGACCCGGTGTCGATCGATTCCTTCTTGGCCAGCTCCTCGAAGTTCGCGCCGCCCTTGAGTTGCACGATCAACGCCTTGGCCTTTTCCTCGTCCTCGGGTTTCAGCAGGATGTGGTGGGCGTGGTACTCGGTGCCGCTCGACTGCGCCTTGAGCTTTTCATACTCGGCGGCGATGTCGGCGTCGGACACCGGGTTCTTCTTCTGGTAGTCGGCGAACAACGCCTGGATCAGCAAGCCTTCCCGCGCCTGCTCCATCTGCGCCTTGTAATCGGCGGTGGCGGCAAGGCCGCGCTTGTCGGCTTCCTGCAGGAAGATCTCGTCGAGCACCACCTTGTCGCGAACCCGCTGGTCGAGGTCGGGCGGCAACTGCTGATTCTGCTGCGCGGCCTGGGCCTGCACTTGCTTGAGCAACGCGTCGGCGCGCGACTTCGGCACGACCTTGCCGTTCACGGTGGCGATGTTCTGGGCATGCGCGGCAACCGGCATCAGCAAAGCTGCCGACAACAAGAGCGCGGAGTGCACGAGGGACGTCAATTTCATACATAACCCTTGGGAAAAGCCGGGCGCCAGGGAGCGAGGCGAGCGGCAGTGGCGGTCACGTGGGGGTGACCTCGGAAGTGGGCGCCGAGAGCGCTTCGTCGGGTGTCCTCGCGTGGATCGCAAGGGCATGGATGCCGGACTGCATCAGCGAGGCGACGGCATCATAAACGAGTCGATGACGGCGCACACGGCCAAGGCCGGCGAACGCGGTGGACACGATTTCCACCGAGAAATGGCTGCCGGCGGCGGCGCCGGCGTGGCCCGCATGCAGGTGGCTGTCGTCGTGGACGCGCAGCGACGTCATGGGCAGCGACCGCCGCAGCGCCGCCTCGACATCGTGGGCTTGAACCGACGCCGGTCCGCTCGCCGCCATCATGGTTTCGGCTCGATCGGTGCGTCGGGCAGCAGATGGCGGCTGAGATAGAGGCCCTGCACCAGCGTGAACACCATCATCAGCCCGAAGCCGCCGAACAACTTGAAGTTGACCCAGACCGACGTCGAGAAGTTGTAGGCCACCGCCAGGTTCAACAATCCCATCAGCGCGAAAAACACCACCCATGCAATGTTGAGGCGCTGCCAGATTGTCGGTGGCAGCGCGATCTCGTCACCGATCATCTGTTTCAACAGATTGCGTCCGAAGAGGGCGTTGGATGCCCACAGCGTGGCCATCATCGCCCAGTACAGCACGCTCGGCTTCCACTTGATGAAGGTCGCGTTGTGGAACCACACGGTGGCCCCGCCGAGCACCACGACGAGCGCCAGGCTGATCCACAACATCATGTCGACGCGCTTGCCACGCGCCAGCAGCACGACGATCTGCACCAGCGTGGCTGCCATCACGACCAGCGTGGCGAGCAACACGGGCGCATCGGTCGCGCTGACGGTGCCGCCCGACACCAGGAACCCGAAGTGCTCGCTTGCCCACTGCGCGGCAGCGTCCTTGTGGGCGTCGGCGACCTTGAACGTCGCGAAGAACAGCAGGATCGGAAGAAAGTCGAGCAGCAGTTTCATGCAGGAACATCGGCGCCAGCCGCCCGGTCCTGCCCGGAATCCTGTCACGCACCGAACGGCGCGACGGACTCGACCCGGTGCGGCCCGGTTCTTATGGTGGAGCCTCGAAGTCTATCGCGGCGGAGTTGATGCAAAAGCGTTCACCGGTGAACGCGCGCTCGCTGCCGGCGCGGCGCGCGACGTCGTATTGCACGGGGTCGCGCTGCGCCTTCCATTCGGCGTCGGTCTTCTGCACGTCGCGGGGCTTGTCGTCGAGACTCATGATGAACAGGAGACCTCGAGGCGGCCGGCCCAGTCGGGCACGAAGCCGGTGTAGCGCGTGTCGAGAGGGCGCTCCGCATCGAAGGGATGGACGAGCGCGTCCAGCAAGCGCGTGACCTCGGTGAAGTCGCCGTCCTCGGCGCGCTGGATCGCGGTTTCCGCCAGATGGTTGCGCAGCACGATGCGCGGATTCACGGCCTGCATGCTGCGTCGTCGTGCGGCCGCGTCGTCGGCCTGACCCTGCAAGCGCTGCGCGTAGCGGATCGCCCAGGCGTCGAACGCGGCGCGGTCGATGAAGAGGTTGCGCGTCGGCGCATCGGTGCCGTGATCGGCGAGACGCCGGAAGGCGATCGTGTGGTCGACGCGGCCGTCGACCATCGCCTGCAACCAGTCGCGCACGAGTGCGTCGTCGCCGTCATGGCGCACGTCGTCCAAGCCGAGCTTGCGGCGCATGCGTGCGTCGTAGGCTGCGGTGAACCTGGCTTTGTAGGGTTCGATGGCCAGCCGCGCCGCATCGGCGTCGCCGATCAGCGGCCGCATCGCGTGGGCCAGCGCATGCAGGTTCCAGAAGCCGACCGCCGGCTGCTGATCGAACGCGTAGCGGCCTTGCGCGTCGGTGTGGTTGCAGATGTGGCCGGGGTCGAACGCGTCGAGGAAGCCGAACGGGCCGTAGTCGATCGTGAGGCCGAGCAGCGACATGTTGTCGGTGTTCATCACGCCGTGACAAAAGCCCACCGACTGCCATGCGGCGATCATGTCGGCGGTGCGCAATGCCACCGCTTCGAGCAACGCCGCGTATGGCGACGGCAATTCGGCGCAGTCCGGGTAGTACCGCTCGATGACGTGGTCCGCGAGCGTGCGCAATACGTCGGTCCGACTGGCGGCAGCGAAGTGCTCGAAGTGACCGAAGCGCAAAAAGCTCGGCGCGGCACGCGTCACCACCGCCGCAGTCTCCATCCGTTCGCGCCGCACCGGCAGGGGCGAGCCGATCACGCACAGCGCACGCGTCGTGGCGATGCCGAGCGCGTGCATCGCCTCGGAGCAGAGGAACTCGCGGATCGACGACCGCAGCACGGCGCGGCCATCGCCCATGCGGGAATACGGCGTGAGGCCGGCGCCCTTCAACTGGAGTTCGATCGGCTCGAGCGGCGTGTCGACCATGCCGAACGACAGCGCCCGCCCGTCGCCGAGCTGCCCTGCCCACACGCCGAACTGGTGGCCCGAATACACGCTCGCGAACGGCGCCATGCCCGGCCACTGCGCGTTGCCGGCCAGCACCTGCAGCGCGGCTGCATCGTCGCGCGTCGCCCAGTCGGCCGGCCAACCGAGGTCGGCCGCACAACCGGCACTAACGGCGACCCACTGCGGCGCGGGAACGGGCGACGGCGTGACCGGCGTGCCGAGCCCGTCGGCCACGCTCTGCAAACCCGGCTGAACGACCGGTGGCCAAGGCGTCGGCAGCGCCGTGTCGCGCAAGGAGGGCTGGACAATCGCATTCACAATCGAAGTTTACGCAGCAGCCACCGAACGAGGGCAGCGAGGGACTTTGCGCCCGGGGCGCGATCGCCCTCCGAGACGCGGAGACAATGCGCCGATGACGACACGCACGACGCTCGAAAAGGTCACCTGGCCGGTCATCTACGGCGGCCTGTTTCTCGCCATCCTGGGTGCCGCGCTGTGGCGCAACGATGAAGCGGCCGGCGTGCCGTTGATAGCGATCGGCATCGTCGTGACGGCGCTCGGCGCAGGACTCGTCTGGTGGCGCTCGCGACTCGGTGACGACGTCGTCGCACCACCCACCCACCACGCCTCGGACACATGACCACCGAACCGATGATCCTCCACCATTTCGAGGCGTCTCCGTTCTCCGAGAAGGTGCGCCTCATCTTCGGCATGAAGCAGCTCGCCTGGCAGTCGGTGCTGGTGCCGCGGATGCTGCCGAAGCCGGATGTCGTCGCGTTCACCGGCGGCTACCGGCGTACGCCGTTCCTGCAGATCGGCGCCGATGTCTATTGCGACACCGCGCTGATGTGCCGGCTCGTCGACCAACTGCATCCGACGCCGCCGCTCTACCCGAAGCTCGCGAGCGTGATGCAGCACCTGCTCGCCCAGTGGGCCGACACCGACCTGTTCTGGACGGCAGTGCCGTATACGATGCAGCCCGCCGGCGCGGCCTGGGTGTTCCGCGATGCGCCGCCCGGCACCGCCGAGGCCTTCGCGGCCGACCGCGCGGCGATGACGACCGGCATGCGCCGACCCGGCCCGATCGACGCCGCGGCGCAGCTGCGCAACTACCTCGACTGGCTCGAGACGCTGCTCTCCGACGGCCGCGGGTTCCTGTGCGGCGCGCAGCCGAGCATCGCCGACTTCTCGGTCGTGCACTCGCTCTGGTACGTGTCGCGGGTGCCACCTGTCGCGGCGATCCTCGAGCCGTATCCGCGTGTCGTCGACTGGCTTGGCCGTGTCACGTCGTACGGGCACGGAACGCGCACCGAACTCGACGCCACCGCGGCGATGGCGATCGCCGAAGCGGCCGGCGCCGAAGGTCGCTACGCACCGACGCGTTTCGCAGCCACTGCCGGCATCGATCCCGGCACGGACGTCCGCGTCTACGCGAGCGACTATGCCGCCGACGAAGTCGCTGGCGCGCTGGTCGGCCTCGACGACGACGAGGTGGTGATCGAGCGGGTCGACGAGCGTGCCGGCAAGGTGCATGTGCACTTTCCGCGCATCGGCTTTCAAATCAGGCGCGCTAGTCTCTGAAGCCGGTCGACATGGCGTCGGTCGCCGACCCGGCGGATGACCAGCGATCCGTTCGGCGTCGAGGCTGGATGGTGCGGTCGGCGGTCGCGGTCGCCTTCACCTGGGCGATTTGTCCGGCGGCTGCGTTGGCGGCCGACACCGACTTCGGCGACGAGGTGCACAGCCTGCCCGCCGAGGTCCGGATCGGTATCGAGCGCATTGCGCTGCCACAGGGCGAAAAGCTCGGCCTCGTCGGCACGACGTATCTCCTGAACGTCGGCAGCGGCGTCTGGCTCGGCCCGGCCGCCTATGGGGCCATCACCGGCCGACGCGGCGGGCTGTTCACGATCGGCGCCGAGGCGTCGGTGCGCCGTGCGCTGGTCGGACCGCTGCAGGTCGAAGCCGGTCTGTACGCGGGGGGCGGCGGCGGTGGAGCGGCACCGGTCGGCAGCGGGCTGATGCTGCGGCCGCACGTCGATCTGCTCTGGGACTTCGGCGGTCAGCGTGCGGGCGTGTCGGTCTCCCAGGTCCGCTTCGCGAGCGGCCAGATCGACAGCACGCAACTCGGCATCGTCTGGTCCGCGTCGACCGACTTCCGCTACGTCGCGAGCGACCGGATCGGCACGTCGACCGATGCCGCAGGCCGCTCCGGCGTCGGGCTCGATCGCATCTCGGCGGTCGCCGGCACCTACCGGCCTCGACCGTCGGCGCGGCGCATCAGCGGCGGGCCGTTCGCATCGTCCATCACCTATCTCGGCGTGCGCGCGGATCGCGCCGTCGGTCAGCATCTCTATCTCGGCGTCGAGGCCAACGGCGCGGCGAGCGGCGGCGTGGCGGGGTATGCCGAATACCTCGGTGTGATCGGCACCGAGACGGCGCTGTTCGGCGACTGGGCGATGGTCGGTGCGCGCGCCGCACTCGGCATGGGCGGCGGCGGCGACATCGACACCGGCGGCGGGCTCCTCGCCAAAGCGGCCGCCTACGGCACGCTGCGCCTGACGCGGCAGCTGGGCCTGACGGTGGAGGGCGGCTACGCCGAGGCGCCGCAGGGCAGCTTCAAGGCGCTGCAGGCATCGGTGGCGGTGACGTGGCTGCTGGACGACCCCGGCTCGCCGTCTGCCGCCGTGCGCGTGGACCGCAGCACCTGGTCGCTCGGCGGCACGCGCTACCGGGCGGCCCGACGGTTCGGTGCGACGCGCTCGCTGGACGCGGTCACGCTGCAGGTCGACCGCGACATCGGCACGCATCTCTATCTGACCGGACAGGCGCAGAGCGCCACGGGGGGTGGCGCCGGCGGGTACTCGGTCGGCCTGTTCGGTCTCGGCTGGCACACGCCGGTCGCCGGGCCGCTGAGCGCCGGCGCCGAATTCTTCGCCGGTGCGGCGGGCGGCGGCGGCGTCGACACGCAGGGTGGCGCCGTGGTCATGCCCAAGCTCTACCTGGCCTACGACGCGACGCCGACGCTCGGGGTGCGCGCCGGTGCCGGTCAGGTGAAAGGGCTGCACGGTGCCATGTCGAGCACCAGCATGGACGTGGCGGTGGTGTTCCGCTTCGGCGTCTACAGCCACGGCGACCGTTGAGCGACCTCCCGCCGCGCCTGGATTGCACCGTCGCCGTCGTCGGGGGCGGCCCGGCCGGGCTGATGGCGGCTGACGTGCTCACCGCCGCAGGCCACGCGGTGCATCTCTTCGACAGCCGTGCATCGGTCGGACGCAAGTTCCTGCTCGCCGGCAAGGGCGGCCTCAACCTCACCCACGACGAGCCGTTCGACGCCTTCGTCGACCGCTACGCCACAGCGCGGGACGTGCTGGAACCGGCATTGCGCACCTTCGGCCCGTCGCAGATGCGCGACTGGGCGCACGACCTCGGTTCGCCGACCTTCGTCGGTTCATCGGGCCGGGTGTTTCCGCGCGACATGAAGGCGGCGCCGCTGTTGCGCGGCTGGCTGCACCGGCTGCGGGCGGCGGGTCTCGTCGTCCATGCGCGTCACCGTTGGTCGGGCTGGTCCGACGGCAACGACGGCGCATTGCGGTTCGACGCGCCGGGCGGCAGCGTCGAGGTGACGGCGCAGGCCACCGTGCTGGCGCTCGGTGGCGCGAGCTGGCCGCAACTGGGCTCGGACGGCGCCTGGACGGAGATCCTCCGGGCGGCCGGTGTCGACGTCGCGCCGTTGCGGCCCGCCAACTGCGGGTTCGATGTCGGCGCGGGCGTCGGTCATGCGGCCGCCTCGGGCGGTGCCGGTTGGAGTGAACGCCTGCGCGTCGCCCATGCCGGTGCGCCGCTGAAAAATGTCGCGATGGCCTTGTGCGACGCCTCCGGCCAGCCAGGTCCGTTCATCGCCGGCGAATGCGTCGTCACGGCCACCGGTCTGGAAGGCAGCCTCGTCTACACGCTGTCGTCAGCCATCCGGAACGCGATCGCCGACGGCCGTGTGGCACAGGTGCGCATCGACCTGCTGCCTGCGCGTCCCTGGGCATGGGTCGCCGCCGAGGTGGCGCGGCCGAGGGGCACGCGGTCGCTGGCGACGCATCTGAAATCCCGGCTCGGCATCGACGGCGTGAAGGCCGCGCTCCTGCACGAGCTGGTCACGCGCTCGACGCTCGAGTCGCCGCAGGCGCTCGCATCGGCGATCAAGCAGCTGCCGCTGACCTTCGTCGCGGCGCGGCCGATCGCCGAGGCGATCAGCTCGGCAGGCGGCGTGCGATTCGCTGCGCTCGATGCGTCGTTGGGTCTGCGCGCCCGGCCTGGGGTGTGGTGCGCTGGCGAAATGCTCGACTGGGAAGCGCCGACGGGCGGCTACTTGCTCACGGCCTGTTGCTCGACGGGCGCCGCGGCGGGTCGCGCCGTGGCCGCGGCGCTCACGCGATCTGCGAACGAATGTCGGGTTTTCACCTAGACGTCACAGCACGTTGTCCTGCATCTGGTTGACGCAACGCTGCGTAACGTGCGGTACGACCGAAAACCGGTTCGTTCGTCATGCACAACCACCAGGAGCCGCGATGAATTTGAAAAACCCGCCTGCCGCTTTCCGTCTGTTGCCGTTGGCAGCAGCTTGCGCGATGCTCACCGCCATCCCGCCGGCGATGGCGTCGAGCCACCGTGAAGCGCCGTCGATCACGACGACGCCGAAGGTCGATGGCACCGACTTCTACATGTTCAACAGCTATGAAACCGGCAAGACGGGCATGGTCACGCTCATCGCCAACTACGAGCCGCTGCAGGACGCGTACGGCGGCCCGAACTACTTCTCGCTCGATCCGAACGCGCTGTACGAAATCCACGTCGACAACAACGGCGATGGCAAGGAAGACCTGACCTTCCAGTTCCGGTTCAAGAACACGCTGGCCAATGGCGGCGCGGGCATCGCGCTGATGGTGGGCGGCAAGAGCGTGTCGATTCCGCTTCGTCAGGCCGGAATGATCACCGGCGCAGCAGGCGATCCGCTGAGCTTTGCCGAAACCTACGAAATGACCGTCGTCAACGGCGATCGCCGCAGCGGCACGGCGACGAAGGCCACGTTGGCCGGCGGTGGTACCACCTTGACGAAGCCGATCGACTACATCGGCTCCAAGACGCTCGGTGATTCGGCAACCTACGACGCCTACGCCAACCAGTACATCTACACCGTGAGCTTTCCAGGCGCCAACGGCACGGCCTGCACGGGTCGCGTGTTCGTCGGTCAGCGCAAGGAAGCGTTTTCCGTGGCGCTCGGCACGATTTTCGATTTGATCAACGCGCCTGCTGCGGTGATCACCGATGAATCGATGGCCTCCTCCGGTGGCAAGTTCGGCGAGCTCGAAGACAAGAACGTCACGTCGATCGCTGTCGAAGCGCCAGCGAGCTGCCTGACTGCCGGCACCGGTGCCGATCCGGTGATCGGCGGCTGGACGACCGCCAGCCTGCGTCAGGGCGAAGTGCTGAACCCGTCGCCGGCGTCCGGCCTGCAGGCCAACCAAGTGGTGGGCGGTGCATGGACACAGGTCTCGCGTCTTGGCATGCCGCTGGTCAACGAAGTGATCATCGGCCTCAAGGACAAGGACAAGTTCAACGCCTCCAAGCCGATGAACGATGCGGCCAACTTCGCCGACTACGTGACCAACCCGACACTGCCAGCGTTGATCCAGACGCTGTTCCCGTCGGCGGTGGCACCCACCAACTTTCCGCGCACCGACCTGATCACCGCATTCCTGACCGGCCTGCCAACCGTGAACCGCCCGGCGAACATCACCGCGGCTGGCACGGGGGGTCCGCTTGCCGAGATGCTGCGGCTGAACACGGCGATCGCGGCGACGCCCATCGGGATGCAGAATTCGCTTGGCGTTGCAGCTGGTGACAATGCCGGCTTCCCGAACGGACGCCGACTTGGTGACGACGTGGTGGACGTGTCGCTGCGTGTGGCCATGGGCAAGTTGTGCGTGCTGACCGGCGACACCGATGCACTCAAAGTCGGTTGCAAGCCGTCCGATGCACCTGCTGGAGGCGTGGCGTTCAACGACACCGTGCGTGCCAGTTCCACCGACTTCAAGGCGGTCTTCCCGTACTTGAACACGCCGTTGCCCGGCAAGCAATGATGGAGCACACACCCATGAAATCACGTCTGTACATCGCGACCTTGGGCGCGACTGCGCTCCTCGCCGCCTGCGGCGGTTCGGATGATCTGGTGGCCACCGCGCCGGCGCCCGCGCCGGCGCCGGCGACCACGATCCCGGACTCTGCCGGGGCGTCAGCCGACGCGCTGATCGCCTACCTGACCGCACTGCCGGTGTCGGAAACCACGGAGCCGTTGGAACTCGGCACGTTCGATGCGACGGCGAGTCTCAGCGAGACGACCGAGCCGATCGCCCTGACCCCGCCGGCTTGACGTCGGGCGTCGGGACAGTCGCTTGATGACCGTTGTGTGGCGCCCCGCCGGGGCGTTGACAGGGGCTGTTGGGCGGCTGCCGTTTGCAGCCGGCTCCGTTTCACCGTCGTGTGGAGCGGGGTCGGCTTTTTCATGGGCTCGGCCCGGGCGCGTTATTGCCGCGGCTTGTGCGCTGGCCGTGTCGGCGCTCATGTCGTTGCCAGCCTGCGCAGTGCCGATCGTGCCCACGACGGACGACCAAGTGATCGAAGTCTTGCCCGCTGCGGCGGGGCAGTCCGAAGACAGGGCGCTGAGGCGCCAGTGGACGAAGGACAAGCGCAATCCGGAGCTGTCGGTTGCGCTCGCCAACCATTACATGTCGCGTGCCCACGAGGCAGGCGACCCGCGTTATGCCGGTCTCGCCTACGCGGCGCTCGCCGCCTGGCCCGATCCTGCGAAGGCGCCGGACGGCGTCTTGCTGGCCATCGCGACGATCCAGCAATACCTGCACCAGTTCGACGCCGCCGCGGGCAACCTCGAGATGCTCGTACGACGTCAGCCCGGCAACGCGCAGGCGTGGCTCACGCTCGCCACAGTGCGCCGTGTCCAGGGGCGGTATGCGCAGTCCGACGCCGCCTGCGCGTCGCTCGCGACGACCGGCGCCAGCTTGTACGCGCAGGCCTGCGCCGCCGAAAACGCCGGTCTGCACGGTGACGTCGAAGCCGCCAGGGCCACGTTGACGCGCATGCTCGCGGCGCGCACGCTCGACGCCGGCACGCGCAACTGGTTGCTCACGACGCTTGCCGAACTCGAGGTCCGTGATGGCCGTTCGGCCGATGCCGAGGCCGCGTACCAGTCGGCATTGCGGGCCGAGCCGGATGCCTACACCGCGATGTCGTACGCCGACTACCTGTTGTATCTCGGCCGGGATGCAGACGCCGCCGCCGCACTGAAAGGCCAGGTCCGCACCGACGCCGTGCTGCTGCGACTCGCGATCATCGGTGCGCGCAGCCGCACGCCCGAGGGTCTGCGCGATGTGCGCGAGGTGCGCGACCGGACGGCGCTCGCCAACGAACGCCCGGATGCGCGTGTCGCGCATGCCCGTGAGCAAGCGATGTTCGCGCTGTGGGTCGATCGGGAGCCGCAGCGGGCGCTCGAGTTGGCGCGCATCGACGTGCGCAATCAGCGCGAGCCGCTCGACGTGCTGCTGCTCGCCCAGACCGCACGCGCCGCGAGCAGTGCGGACGGCAAGCGCGAAGTGCAGCAGCTGCAGGCCGACATGCAGCTGCACGACGAACGACTGCATGCGCTGGACTGAGAGTTGCCGCAGTGCGGTCGCCGCGTGCATCGGCCTGCTGATGCTGTGGTGCGTGCCGGCCGTCGCTCACAAGTCGAGCGATGCCTATCTGCAGTTGCGCATCGCGCCGTCGGCGTCGGCCAGCGCGGGATCGCTGCGGGTCGACGTGGCGCTGCGAGACCTCGACGTCGCGCTCGACATCGATGCCGATGGCGACGGCAGCCTGACGTGGCGCGAAGTGCGGGCGGTGCGTCCGGCCATCGAGACCTATCTGCGGGCAAGGGTGCAAGTGGCAGGTTGTCCGCTCGGCGCAGCCACGCATGCGCTGGAGCAACGGGTGGACGGCGCCTATGCGGCCGTGATGTTTGCGATCGACTGCCATCCCGATGCGCTGCCGGCGATCCGCTATACGGTGATGAGCGACGTCGACCCGACGCACCGCGGCATCGCCCGCCTTCAGATCGGCGACGCCGCACCGGTGCTGCGCGTGCTGGATCCCGAGCATCCGGCGCGGGTGGACACGGCCGCGACGCCAGCGTCATCGGCGACTCCGGGCGACGCGGTGGTCGGCGCAGCGTCCTCGCCCGCATCCGACGTGGCTGGCAGCGCGTCCGCCGTGTCGCAGAACCCGCCCGACGCGCCGTCCGCATCGTCGAACAACGAGCCGGCGACGCATCCGACAGCGCAGTTTCTGCGCGAAGGGGTGCACCACATCCTTTCCGGCTACGACCACATCCTGTTCCTGCTGTGCCTGATGCTGCCGTCGGTGCTGCGCCGCACGCCGGAGGGCTGGCGGCCGGTGGCGCGGTTGCGCGACGCAGTGCTGCCGGTCGCGGCCATCGTCACCGCGTTCACGCTGGCGCACTCGATCACGCTCGGGTTGGCGGCGTCGAAGCTGGTGTCGCTGTCGCCGTCGTTCATCGAACCGGCCATCGCGGTGACCATCGTGCTCGCGGCGCTCGACAACCTGGTGCCGATCTTTCGAGGCCGGCGCGTGGTGGTGACGTTCGCCTTCGGTCTGATCCACGGCTTCGGCTTCGCCGGCGTCCTCTCCGAACTCGATTTGCCGACCGCCGCGTTCGCCTGGGCGCTGCTCACGTTCAACCTCGGCATCGAGCTCGGCCAGCTCACCATCGTGACGGCTGCGGTCGCCGTGTTGTACGGGTTTCGCGGGCGCCGGGGCTACGTGCCGTGGGTGCTGCGCGGCGGCTCGGTGGTCGCGATCGCGATCGCGGCGGCATGGTTCGTCGAGCGCACGGCCAACGTCGTCATCTTGCCGACTTTTTGAGCGCCGGCGCTGGTCGCCACGTACAATCTTCGGCTCTTCGCGCGGCAAGCAACGAAGCCGATGAGCGCGGCGCGTGCCGCGCTTTTTTTGTGTGCGGACACATTGCCCTATTGGCTCCATCGCCCCATCGCATGATCTCGATCGAACTGCCAGACGGCTCCAAGCGTGAGTTCAGCGAGCCGCCGACGGTCGCCGACGTGGCCGCGTCGATCGGCGCCGGATTGGCCAAGGCAGCGCTCGCCGGTCGCGTCGGGCAGGGCGCCGACGCCAAGGTCGTCGACACCAGCCACCGGCTGACAGCGGACACTTCGCTCGCCATCGTCACGGCCAAGGATGCCGCCGGGCTCGAGGTCATTCGCCACTCGACGGCGCACTTGCTCGCGCACGCGGTCAAGGACCTCTATCCCGAAGCGCAGGTGACGATCGGCCCGGTGATCGACAACGGCTACTTCTACGACTTCGCCTACAAGCGCCCCTTCACGCCGGACGACCTGGCGGCCATCGAGGCGCGCATGGCGGTGATCGCGGCGAGCGACGAGCCCATCGCGCGCCGCACACTGCCGCGCGACGAGGCAGTCGCCCACTTCCTCGCCATCGGCGAAAAGTACAAGGCCGAGATCATCGGCAGCATCCCGGCCGGTGAGGAAGTCTCGCTCTACAGCGACGGCGCCTTCGAGGACCTGTGCCGCGGCCCGCACGTCCCGTCGACGGGCAAGCTGCGCCACTTCAAGCTGATGAAGGTGGCCGGCGCGTACTGGCGCGGCGACCACCGCAACGAGATGCTGCAGCGCATCTACGGCACGGCGTGGGCGACGAAGGAGGAACTGCAGCAGCACCTGCACCAGCTCGAAGAAGCCGAGAAGCGCGACCACCGCAAGCTCGGCCGCGAACTCGACCTGTTCCACATCGACGAGCATGCGCCGGGGCTGGTGTTCTGGCACCCGAAAGGCTGGGCGCTCTGGCAGCAGGTCGAGGCCTACATGCGCCAGGTGTATGTCGACAGCGGCTACCAGGAGATCAAGACGCCGCAGATCCTCGACAAGGCGCTCTGGGAGAAAACCGGCCACTGGCAGAACTACCGCGAGAACATGTTCGTCACGGAGTCGGAAAAGCGCGACTACGCGATCAAGCCGATGAGCTGCCCGGGCCACGTGCTTGTGTTCAAGTCGGCGTTGCGCAGCTACCGCGATCTGCCGCTGCGCTACGGCGAGTTCGGTCAGTGCGTGCGCAACGAGCCGAGCGGCGCGCTGCACGGCATCATGCGCATCCGCGGTTTCACGCAGGACGACGGGCACGCCTTCGTCACCGAAGACCAGATCCTCGCCGAGTGCGTCGATTTCACCGCGCTGCTCCAGCGCGTGTACCGCGATTTCGGCTTCGACGACATCATCTACAAGGTCGCGACGCGGCCGCCGCACCGCGTCGGCTCCGACGCGCTCTGGGACAAGGCCGAAGCTGCCCTGATGGAGGCGATGCGCCGCTCCGACTGCGAATTCGTCATTGCGGAGGGTGACGGCGCCTTCTACGGCCCGAAGCTCGAATACACGCTGAAGGATGCGATCGGCCGCCAGTGGCAGTGCGGCACGATGCAGGTCGACTTCAACACTGCCGAGCGGCTCGGCGGCGAGTACGTGACCGAAACCAGCGGCCGTGCGCACCCGGTGATGCTGCACCGCGCGATCATCGGCAGCTTCGAGCGCTTCATCGGCATCCTCATCGAGCAGCATGCCGGCGCGCTGCCGGCGTGGCTGTCGCCGCAGCAGGTGGTGGTCGCCAATATCACTGAGCATCAGGCCGAATACGCCGAAAGCGTCGCGAAAGAGCTTCAAAAACAAGGTGTTAGGGTGAAGCTCGATTTGCGGAACGAGAAAATAAACCTTAAGATACGCGAGCACTCGCTGCAGAAGTTCCCGTACATCCTCGTCGTCGGCGACAAGGAAAAAGCCAACGGGGCCGTCGCAGTGCGCGCCCGCGGCCAGAACGACCTCGGCGCCATGCCCTTGTCCGACTTCCTCACGAAGCTCGACAACGACATCGTCGCCAAGCGTTGAACCTCTTCCGAGGCCGACCCCGCAGGGCCGTCGCACTGTTCCACAGCCAGGATTTCGCTGTCTCGAAATCCATTGGGAAAGGTTGAACCATCGCTACTTTTGCTGACCGCCGCACTCCGAACGCCGAGCGCAAACACCGTCTGAATCGTGAAATCATGGCGCTCGAAGTGCGCCTGAACGGCATCGACAACGAACCGCTCGGCATCGTCAGCACGATGGAGGCGCTGAGGCTCGCCGGCGAGGCGGATGTGGACCTGGTCGAGATCGCTGCCACCGCCGATCCGCCGGTTTGCCGGCTGATGGATTACGGCAAGTTCAAATACCAGGAGCAAAAGCGCGCGGCGGAGGCCAAGTCGAAGCAGAAGGTGATCGAGGTCAAGGAAGTGAAATTCCGGCCGGGCACCGACGAAGGCGACTACCAGATCAAGATGCGCAACCTGCGCCGCTTCATCGAGGAAGACGGCGACAAGGGCAAGGTCACGCTGCGCTACCGCGGTCGTGAAATCACCCACCAGGACATCGGCATGCGGTTGTTGGAACGCATCCGCGACGAGTTGGCCGATGTGTCGGTGGTCGAGAACATGCCGAAGCTCGAAGGGCGCCAGATGATCATGGTGCTGGGCCCGAAGCGGAAGAATTAGGAATCGTTGGAAAGAAATCAGGTGTCTGGCAACAGCCGGGCACTGAAGCAGCGTCTGCAGGCCCACAAGACGGCGAGTGTTTCGCCGGCGCCTGCAGCGCGATCGAAGAAGGAGCAGTCATGCCCAAGATGAAAACGAAGAAGAGCGCGGCCAAACGGTTCCGTGTGCGGCCGGGTGGCACCGTCAAGCGGGGCCAGGCGTTCAAGCGCCACATCCTGACGAAGAAGTCGACCAAGACCAAGCGCCACCTGCGTGGCTCGGTCGCGGTGCATGAGACCAACATGGGTCACATGAAACAGATGCTGCCGTTCGCGGGCCTTTGAGCCTGCAGCTGCCAGCCATCCCGAACTTCTTTTAAGGACACACCATGCCCCGCGTCAAACGTGGCGTCACCGCACGCGCCCGCCACAAGAAAGTCCTCGCCCTCGCCAAGGGGTACCGAGGCCGCCGCAAGAACGTCTACCGCATCGCCAAGCAGGCGGTCATGCGCGCAGGCCAATACGCCTACCGCGACCGCCGCACCAAGAAGCGCGTGTTCCGCCATCTCTGGATCGCCCGGATCAACGCGGCGAGCCGCAGCCATGGCGTGACGTACAGCAAGTTCATGGCCGGCCTCAAGAAAGCCTCGATCGAAATCGACCGCAAGGTGCTGGCCGACATGGCCGTCAACGACCCGGCTGCGTTCGGCAGCATCGTCGACAAGGTCAAGGCCCAGCTCGGCTGACGGCAGGGCGGGCGGCACGAGGCCGGCACGCCGGTCGCGCGTCGCCTGCCGATGCCCGACGTCTGTACGGCCATTTGCGCGCGCGATGAACGATCTCGACGGATTGCTCGGCGCTGCGCGCGCCGACTTCGCTGCGGCACGCACGCCGGCCGAGCTCGAAGACGCCAAGGCCCGATACCTCGGCAAGTCCGGCAGCCTCACGGCGCAGCTGAAGGCGCTCGGTGCGCTCGGGCCCGACGAGAAAAAGGCGCGTGGCGCGGCCATCAACTTGGCCAAGCAGCAGGTCGAGTCGTCACTGAATTCGAGGCGTCAGGCACTCGCCGATGCCGAACTTCAGACGCAGCTCGCGTCCGAAGCGCTCGACATGACGTTGCCAGGGCGCAGTGCCAGCCGTGGCGGCTTGCACCCGGTGTCGCGCGCGCTGGACCGCATCGTCGCGATCTTTCGCTCGATGGGTTTCGACGTGGCCGACGGCCCGGAAGTCGAGACCGACTGGTACAGCTTCACCGCGTTGAACAACCCGGAGAACCATCCGGCGCGCTCGATGCAGGACACCTTCTACGTCGATCTGAACGACGCCGACGGCCGCCCGCTGAACCTGCGGCCGCACACCTCGCCGATGCAGATCCGCTATGCCCGTGCGCACGTCGCGCGGCATGCCGGCACGGGGCAGCTGCCAGACATCCGCGTGATCGCTCCGGGCCGCACCTACCGCGTCGACAGCGACGCCACGCACTCGCCGATGTTCCATCAGGTCGAGGGCCTGTGGCTGGGCGAGCAGGTCAGCTTTCGTGACCTGAAGGCGCTCTATCTCGGCTTCGTCAAAGCGTTCTTCGAGACCGACGCATTGCAGCTGCGTTTCAGGCCGAGCTATTTCCCGTTCACCGAGCCGAGCGCGGAGATCGATGTGCAGTTCGCGACCGGTCCGCTCGCTGGCCGCTGGCTGGAGGTTGCCGGCTGCGGCCAGGTGCATCCGCAAGTCGTGCGCAACATGGGCCTCGATCCCGAGACGACCGTCGGCTTCGCGTTCGGCTCCGGCATCGACCGCCTGGCCATGTTGCGCTATGGCGTGAGCGACCTGCGGCTCTTCTTCGACAACGACCTGCGCTTCCTGCGCCAGTTCGCTTAGAGACGCCATCGATGCAATTCCCGGAATCATGGCTGCGTGAGTTCTGCGATCCGCCGTTATCGACGGCGGAGCTGGCCGACACGCTGACGATGGGCGGGCTCGAGGTCGAGTCGCTGCAGCCCGTCGCGCCGCCGTTCACCGGGGTGGTGGTCGGCGCGGTGCTCTCGACGACCCGCCATCCGAACGCCGACCGGCTCAATGTCTGCCTGGTGGACGTCGGCTCGGCCGAACCGCTCACCATCGTCTGCGGTGCGCCCAACGTGCGCGTGGGATTGCGCGTGCCGTGTGCGCAGGTCGGCGCGCTGCTGCCGCCGAGTGTGCCGGGTGGCGCGCCATTGTCGATCGGGCTCGGCCAGCTGCGCGGTGTCGAAAGCCAGGGCATGTTGTGCTCCGCGCGCGAGCTCGGCTTGTCGCAGGACCAAGGCGGTCTGCTGGAACTGGCGGGCGACTCACCCCTCGGCACCGACCTGCGCCGTCATTTGCGGCTCGACGACACGCTGCTCACGCTGAAGCTGACGCCGAATCTCGGTCACGCCCTGAGCGTGTACGGCGTGGCGCGGGAACTCGCTGCGCTGACCGGCGCGCCGTTGCGCCCGTTGCCAGCCGATGCGGTCGCCGTGACGCAGCAGGACAGGGTGCCGGTCCGCATCGAAGCAACCGACCTGTGCGGTCGGTTTTCGGGCCGGACGGTGCGCGGTCTGAACGCGATGGCACCGACGCCCGACTGGATCGTCGAGCGGCTGGCGCGCTGCGGGCAACGCAGCGTGTCGGCGCTGGTCGACATCTCGAACTACGTGATGTTCGAGCGGGGCATCCCGTCGCACGTGTTCGACCACAACCTGCTGCACGGCGGATTGACCGTGCGTTGGGGCCGCAGCGGCGAAACCTTGAAGCTGCTCAACGGCCAGACGGTCGCGCTCGACGCGTCCGTCGGTGTGATCGCCGACGACCAGCAGGTCGAATCGCTCGCCGGCATCATGGGCGGCGACGCCACGTCCGTCTCCGACGCGACCCGCGACATCTACATCGAGGCCGCGCACTGGCACCCGGATGCCGTCGCCGGCCGTTCGCGGCGTTACAAGTTTGCGACCGACGCCGGCCACCGGTTCGAGCGCGGCGTGGACCCGGCAGCGACGGCCGCGGCGGTCGAGCGCGTGACGGCGCTGGTGCTCGCGGTGTGCGGCGGCGAGGCCGGTCCACTCGACGATCAGGTGATCAATGGTGGCGCGAGCGCTGCGCCGGTGACCTTGCGCGTCGCCCGAGCGGCGCGTGTCATCGGCATGGCGGTGACGCAGTCGCAATGCGCGGATGCGTTGCGCCGGCTCGGCTTCGACGTGGCGGAAGGCGACGGCACCGTCACCGTGCAACCGCCGAGCTGGCGCTTCGATCTGCGCATCGAGGAAGACCTGATCGAAGAAGTCATCCGCGTGATCGGGTACGGATCGCTCCCGGACGCGCCACCACACGGCGCCTTGCGGCCGGCGGTCGTCTCGGAGGCGCAGCGCGCGCCGTCGGACGTGCGCGCGCGTCTCGCGGGGCTCGGCTACACCGAAACCATCAATTTCGCGTTCGTCGACGAGGTCTCCGAACGCAGCATCGCCGGCAACGCCGAGCCGGTGCGACTGCTCAACCCCATCGCCAGCGGTCTCAACGTGCTGCGCTCGTCGTTGATTGCCAGCCTGGTCGGCGTGCTGCGCAGCAATGCGGCGCACAAGGCGGCGCAGGTGCGGGTGTTCGAGATCGGCCGCGTGTTCCTGCGCGACGCTTCGGCGGTCGACGGGCCGTCCGCCGTGGCCGGTCTGACGCAGCCGATGCGCGTCGCCGGCCTGGCTCACGGCAGCGCCGAACCGCTGCAGTGGGGTGTCGCCGAACGGCGCGTCGACGTGTACGACGTCAAGGCCGACATCGAGGCCCTGTTCGCGCCGAGTGCCGTGGTGTTCGTCGCGGCCGAGCATCCTGCGCTGCACCCGGGGCGCAGTGCACGCATCGAGGTTCGCGGTGAGGTCGTCGGCCACGTCGGCGAGTTGCATCCGCGCTGGCGGCAGGCAGCCGATCTGCCGGCGTCGCCCGTCGTGTTCGAGGTGGCGCTGGACGCGGTCCTGCCGCAGCCGCTTCCCGGCCACGTTGCGCTGCCACGCCAGCAGTCGGTGTGGCGCGACATCGCGCTCGTGGTGCCGGACAGCGTGACTTACGCCGCGCTCTCGTCGGCCATCGACGCTGCGGACCACGGCGGCCTGCTGCGCGGTACGACGCTGTTCGACGTGTACAAGCCGAAGCAGGCCGGCGGCGACATGGGCGTCGATGAACGCAGCTGGGCGCTTCGCCTGGAACTGCGCGACGATGCGGCCACGCTGACCGAAGCGCGCATCGACGACGCGGTTCAACGCGTGGTTGCGGCAGCCAGCCAGGCGCTCGGCGCCCGGCTGCGCGGATGACGGCCGTCGTCCAGCGAAAGCGGCGGGCATGACCCCGCCGTCGCATCCGGACCCGTCGGGCGATCCGGCGGTCGTCGACGGCGCCGCGCCGGCCGATGGAAGCGACGTCGTTGTCGCCGCCAAAGCAGCAGCGGCGAAGGCGGATCTCGTCGGCATTTTGTCGACCCTCGACGCCCCCACGCTGACCAAGGCCGACCTCGCCGAGCTGCTGTTCGAGCGCATCGGGCTCAACAAGCGCGAATCGAAGGACATGGTCGACGCGTTCTTCGATGCGCTGCATGCCGCGCTCGTGTCCGGCGCGGAGGTGAAGATCGCCGGTTTCGGCAACTTCAGCATCCGGCGCAAGGCGCCGCGGCCTGGACGAAACCCGCGCACGGGAGAGCCGATTCCCATCGCGGCACGCAACGTGGTCGTTTTTCACGCCAGCCAGAAATTGAAGGCGATCGTCCAGCCGCCGCCTGCGCCGCCAAAAAGGGACATCAGGTAAAGTCGTCTTCACTCAGCGACACGCGGCAGCGCGATGGACTCCCAGCGACCGCCGATCCCTGCCAAGCGCTATTTCACGATCGGCGAAGTCGCCGACCTCTGCGGCGTGAAGCCGCACGTGCTGCGGTACTGGGAGCAGGAATTCACCCAGCTGCGCCCCATGAAGCGCCGTGGCAACCGGCGCTACTACCAGCACCACGAGGTGCTCCTGGTCCGGCGCATCCGGGACCTGTTGTACGAACAGGGCTTCACGATCAGCGGTGCGCGCAACCGGCTGATCGAGCAGGGCGCGGCGGCGAGCGTCATCGCGATCGATGGTGGACTGCGGGTCGACCAGGGGAGCGACGCGTCGGAGGCGCCGCGTGCGCCACGCGTGATGCCTGCAGGTCCCGAGGTCACACGCCCGGCGGTGGCAGCGCCGATGACGGTGCCGACACTGACCCAGATGCGCTCTGAACTCGTGGCCATCCGCAGCCTGCTCGATGGCTGATCGGCTGATCGGCCCAGGACGGCAGCTACAATGCGCTCTTCGGGGCGTAGCGCAGCCTGGTAGCGCACTTGCATGGGGTGCAAGGGGTCGCGAGTTCGAATCCCGCCGTCCCGACCAACGGCATCAATGGGTTAGCTCTCACAAGGGGCTAGCCCATTTTTATTGGCCCGTTCTGGAGACGACGACGTGACTAGCTTCCACCCTGACCGCAACACGCCTGCCGCACCGTCGGCCGTGTCCATCGACATCGGGCGCGTGCTCGACGACGGCCCCTACACGGCGCTGCAAAAGACGTTCGTGTTCCTGGCCGCCCTGGCCATCATCGTGGACGGGTTCGACAGCCAACTCATCGGATTCGCGATTCCGGTGCTGATCAAGGAGTGGGGCATCACCCGGGGCGCTTTCGCGCCGGCCGTGGCCGCCGGCTTGATGGGGATGAGCATCGGCAGCGCGAGTGCAGGTCTCCTGGCCGACCGTTTCGGACGGCGCACGGCGGTGATCGTCAGCGTCTTCGTCTTCGGCATCGCCACCTGCTGCATCGGCTTTTCGCCCGACATCGCGACCATCGCCGCGCTGCGTTTCATCGCCGGCCTCGGCATCGGCGGGGCGCTCCCGACGGCGACGACCATGACGGCCGAGATGACCCCGGCCAGGCGACGCACCCTGGCCGTCACGGCCTCCATCGTCTGCGTGCCGCTCGGCGGCATGATCGCCGGGCTCTTCGCCGGCGTCGTGCTGCCGCGCTACGGCTGGCGCGGGCTGTTCTTCATCGGCGGGTCGTTCCCGATCGTCCTCGGCGCGGTGCTCGTCGCCGTCTTGCCCGAATCGCCGCGCTTTCTGGCACGGCATCCGGCACGATGGCCGGAACTCGGGCGGCTGCTGACGCGCCTGTCTCGTCCCACCGCGGACTCTGCGGCCTACACCGACGCGAGCGAAGAGGCCTTGGGCACGCGCCCTGGCATACGCGCCTTGTTCGAACCCGGCCGCGCCGCCGACACGGTCGCGATCTGGTGCGCGCTCTTCATGTGCCTGCTGGCCGTGTACAGCGCATTCAGCTGGCTGCCGACGATGCTCGCGGCCGAAGGCCTGCCGACCTCGGTGGCCGGCTCGGGGCTCACGGCCTACAACCTCGGCGGCGTCATCGGTGCGCTGGGCTGCGCCGTGGCGATCACGCGGTACGGGTCGCGCTGGCCGCTGGCGCTGTGCTGTGTCGGCGCTGCTGCCAGCGCATTCCTGATCCACGGCCTGAACTTCTCGCAGGACACGCGCTTGCTGATCATCGGCCTGGGCGTGAACGGTCTCTTCACCAACGCAGTGCAGTCGACGATGTACGCGCTCTGCGCCCACGTCTATCCGACGAGCGTCCGCGCCACCGGAACCGCGTCCGCCCTGGCGTTCGGCCGCCTCGGCGCGATTCTCAGCGGGTTCGCCGGCGCGGCCGTGATCACCGCTGGCGGCGGCTCGGCCTACCTGATGATGCTGGGTGGGGCGATGCTGTTCGTGCTCGTGGCGCTGCTGACCGTCAAGCGGCACATTCCGGCGGCGGTCCGATGAAGCTGCAGGTGCTGGTGCAGTCCGACTGTCGAGCGGCCTGAGGCTTCAGCGCCTCGACCACCAGCAACAGCGCCGGCGAGGCCCGGCGACTCGCGTAGTAGGCGTGGTAGCCGGCGAAGGTGGTCGCCCATTCGTCGAGGACGGGCAGCAGGCGACCCGATGAGAGATGTTCCTCGACAGCGTCGAGCGGCAGCCAGGCGAGCCCGTGCCCGGCGACCGCTGCAGCGAGGATCAGCTCGCTCGCGTTGAAGACGAGTCGGCCGGTGACGTGCGCGTTGACGGTCTTGCGCCGGCGCGTGAATTCCCATCGCAGCAGACCGCCGTGCGAGGCCAGACGCAGGCCGATGCAGTCGTGCAGGGTGAGGTCCTCCGGCACGAGCGGCCGAGGGTGGCGCGTGAAGTAGTCGGGGCTGCCGACCACCACCATGCGCATGTCGGGGGCGATGCGCACGGCGATCATGTCCTTCGCCACGTCGCCGCCGAGGCGCACGCCGATGTCGAAGCGCTCGGCCACGATGTCGGTGAAGCGGTTGTCGCCGCTGATCTCGACCGAGATGCCCGGGTAGGTCGGCAGCCACGGCAGCAGCCGGGGCCAGATCAGGCTGCGCATTGCGTGCTCGGTCGCCGTGATGCGCACCGTGCCGACCGGCTTGCCGCGCATCTCGCCGAGGGTGGCGAGCTCGGCCTCGATGTCGGCAAAGCGTGGTCCGACGGTCCGGTAGAGCCGTTCGCCGGCCTCGGTGGGGGCCACGCTGCGCGTGGTGCGGTTGAGGAGCTTCAAGTCGAGCCGGCGCTCGAGCGACCGCACGGTCTGACTGAGCGCGGACTGCGTGACGCCGATCTGCGCGGCCGCCTTGGTGAAGCTGCCCGCCTTCACGACGGCGGCAAAACCGGCAAGGTCGTCATAGCGTGCCATTGAGTCGTCTGCCTTATAGGTGCATGTCGATCAAGCAGTCTAGTCAATCGACACTGGCATGCCTAAAGTCGTCGTCATCCCCAGCCGATCGACAGCGCCCCTGTCGGGAAGACTGACCGCGATGGACGACCGCCAGACACCTTGGACCCGACTCATGCAACACGACCTCATCGGCGCCCGCGCGCCTCGTCCGGTGCGCATTCAGGGAGCCGCGTCGCGTGAATTCATCGCACTCGCCGAAGCCGCGTTGGTGCTCGCGCGCCTCGGCCATTTCGAGCTGACGCACAGCGTCGTCGCCATCGCCAGGGCCCACCACGCGAAGAACGCCGCCTCGATCGGCAGAACCTTCCCGTGAAAGGAACGACCCTGCCGACACGACAACTCGGCCGCACCGGCCCGACGGTTTCGGCGCTCGGCACAGCCGCCAGATCCCACCAGTCTCCCCATTGTTGAACGAAGGAAACGACATGCCCCACGTCACCGTCGTCATCGGCGCCGGGTCCATCGGACAGGCGATCGCCCGCAGGGTCGGTTCCGGCAAACGGGTCCTGCTCGCCGACCTGAAAGCGGATAACGCGGAAGCCGCCGCAAAGGTGCTGCGGGATGCCGGCTTCGACGTCGGCACGGCGGTCGTCGACGTCGCTTCGCGCGACTCGGTCCATGCACTCGTCGAGACGGCCACGGCGCTCGGCGACGTCACCGGCGTGATCCATGCCGCCGGCGTGTCGCCCAGCCAGGCGGCGCCCGCCACGATTTTGTCGGTCGACCTGTACGGCACGGCCCTCGTGCTCGAGGCGTTCGGCAACGTCGTCGCGCGCGGTGGCGCGGGGGTCGTCATCGGCTCGATGTCCGGGCACCGCTTGCCGGCGCTGACGCCCGAGCAGGACATGGCGCTGGCCACGACGCCGGTCGACGAATTGCTGGCACTCCCGATGCTGCAACCGGACCGGGTGACCGACCCGCTCCACGCCTATCAACTCTCGAAGCGTGGCAATTCCCTGCGCGTGATGGCCGAGGCCGTCCGGTGGGGCTGGCGTGGCGCACGGGTGAACACCATCAGCCCGGGCATCATCATGACGCCGCTGGCCAACGACGAGCTGGCCGGTCCGCGCGGCGCCGGCTACCGACGGATGATCGAGGGCTGCGCAGCCGGGCGCGCCGGCACACCCGACGAAATCGGCGTGCTCGGCGCGCTGCTGATGGGACCAGACGGCGCCTTCATCACGGGCAGCGACTTCCTGATGGACGGCGGCGTGACGGCCGCACACTGGTACGGCGATCGGGCATGAACGACGGGGTCTCGAAGGGCGTCATTCAAGGCCAGTGCCTGGCGAGGGCCACCTCGATCGGCGTCGACCTCGACGTGGAATTCAGCGGGACCGATCATCGCTCACCCCCGTCGTCGAAGGCGACATCGACCCGGTTGCGCCCCATCTCCTTGGCGGCATAGAGCGCTCGGTCGGCCCTTGCGATCAAATCGGTCGATGCGGCCGCGACGTTCGCTGGCACCACGCCCGACCGCGTGATCGCCCCGCCGATGCTGACAGTCAAAACCGCGATGCCATCGCTGCGGTGGCGGTGCGCGATCGCGCCGTCGCGGACGGCATCGCACACGCGCCGGGCAATCGCCTGCATCCGTGCCGGTTCAGCGTGTTTCAGGAGCAGGGCGAACTCTTCGCCACCGTAGCGGGCGGCAAAGTCGCCGTCCCCGCGGACCACCTGCTCGATGATCGTGGCGACACGCTGCAGCGCCGCGTCGCCGGCAGGATGGCCGTGGTGGTCGTTGTAGCTTTTGAAGTGATCGACATCGAGCATCAACAGTCCCAGCTGCTTGCCGCCGGAGCGGTCGAGCCCGTGGAGCAAGGCGGCGAGGCGCCGGTCGAAATGGCGGCGGTTGGGCAGGCCGGTCAACGCATCGGTGTCCGAACGCACAGATGCCGCGTCGCGATCGGCCTCGATGGCCACCAGCCGCTGCGATTCGCGGTGCGACATCAGGAACGCCCGCCGACGACTACGCTCGATGCGGTAGCAACAGACGAGACTGTAGGAGGCGGCCACGCCGAACAGCAGGGCGATGCTCGCCGCCAATCCGAGCGCGATGTGTGCGTCGCTGAAGAGCAACCCGAAGGTCATGGCCAGACTCGCCGCGTTCGCGTAGAGGGCTTTGTCGAAGCGCAGGGGGTAGGTGGTGTTGATGTAGATGACCGTCAACATGCCGATCGTGAATTCGTGCGTGGCCTGCGGTGCGTCGGACAGGCTCGCGATGAAGGCGATCAACGCCACCGCATAGGTGCCGAGCAGGGCGAGGTAGCTCTCGCGCAACGATGCCGACACGCGCCGCGCGACGACCATCAAGATGAGCCAGAGCGGAAGCACGGAGCACCGCAGCCAGACGCTGTGCCAACCGAGGTCCGGAACCATCACCGGATCGGTGATGCCCGTCAGCACATAGAAGAGCGCTGACAGCGACACCGTCAGGCGCAGTTCATGAACCCGTTCGTCGCGGGTCGACGTCTCGTACAAGGCTTCCAGCGCCGGCTCGAAACGCAGCCCGGCACTGCGTCGGCTGGGCTGCCAGGGCGCGGTGTACCGCAGAAAATCCTCGCTCGACAGTGTGTCGTCGACCGAGTCGTCGCCCATGTTGGCTGTTGGCACGGCGTGGTGCGAGAAGGTGGCAGCGTGGCGTGAGTGGCTGGGCCATCGCGCCTCCGAAGTGCGCGTGGGACGGCCGACGTCCTGGCGTCATTATTCACACTGACAACGACACCTTGTCAGCAATGCAAGCGCCGTGAGCGTCTGCACGCAAACCACCGCCCGCCTGCCGTCACTTCGCCAGTTCGATCCGGGTGACGACGATGACGCCGTTCACGCGGTCCGCGGTGAATCGCACCGGATCGCCGGCCTTGATGCCGGCGAGCATCTGCGTGTCGGCGACCGGAAACGTCATCGTCATGCCCGGCATACCGACGTTCTTGATCGGACCGTGGCGCAGCGTGACTTTGCCCGTCGCGGGGTCGACTTTGACGGCGACTCCATCGACCATGGTCGCCGGCGCGGAGGCGGTGGCCTTCGGCGCCGCCGGCATGGGCATGTTCTCCATCTGCGCATGGGCGGCGACGCTGGCGGTCAGCGCGGCGAGGAGGAGCGAGTGTCTGGCGTTCATATCGGTGCCTTTCGTGGCGGTGGAGGAATCGAGGGCGTCGGTTCGTTCAGCGCGGCTGTGGAGGCCCGGCGCGCTGCCCGACGACGGTGAATGAGAAACCAGGCAGCCGGCACGACGAGCATGCTGAGCAGTGGCGCCGTGACCATGCCGCCGACCATGGGCGCCGCGATGCGCGCCATGACTTCCGAGCCGGCACCGTCGCCCCACATCATCGGAACGAGGCCGGCGAGCACGATCGCCACCGTCATGGCCTTCGGCCGCACCCGCAGCACCGCACCCTCGCGGATCGCGGCGAGCAGGGTGCGTTCGTCGTCAGGCTCGCCGCGGGCCAGGCGCTGGGCGTGCGCGCGTTGCAGGTAGACGAGCATCACCACGCCGAACTCCGAGGCGACGCCGGCCAGCGCGATGAAGCCGACCGCGGACGCCACCGAGAGCGCGTGGCCCAGCGCCCAGACGAGCCAGAGGCCGCCGATGAGCGAGAACGGCACGGCCGCCAACACCAGCGCGGCGTCGCTGAACGAGCGGAACAGCAGGTAGAGCAGCACGAAGATGACGGCCACGGTGGCCGGCACCACGAGCCGGAGCCGCTCGGTCGCACGCGCGAGGTACTCGAACTGTCCGGACCAGGACACGGCGTAACCCGCAGGCAGCACCACGTTCCTGGCCACCGCCGCTTGCATGTCGCGCACCACCGAGCGCAGGTCGCGTCCCCGCACGTCGACGTAGACCCAGCCCGAGAGGCGGGCGTTCTCGCTGCGCAGCATGGGCGGACCGTCTTGAACGGTCACCTGGGCCACGTCCTGCACCAGCACCGTCGCGCCCTGGTCGGTGACGAAGGGCAGCCGTCGCAGCCGTTCGAGCGAGTCGCGCGTCTCGCGCGGATAGCGCACGTTCACCGGGTAGCGCTCGCGCCCGGCGATCACTTCGCCGACGGTCTCGCCGCCGATGGCGGTCGACACCACCGCCTGGACGTCGGCGACCGAGAGTCCATGGCGCGCAGCGGCGAGGCGGTCGACATCGATGTCGATGTAGCGGCCGCCAGTCAACCGCTCGGCCAGCGCCGACGACACGCCGGGGACACCTTTCACCGCCGCCTCGATCCGCGTCGTCAGCCGGTCGATGGTGGCGAGGTCGGCACCCGCGACCTTGATGCCCACGGGGCTCTTGATGCCGGTCGCCAGCATGTCGATGCGGTTGCGGATGGGCGGCACCCAGACGTTGGAGAGGCCCGGCACGCGCACGACTTTGTCGAGTTCGTCGACGAGCCTGTCCGGTGTCATGCCGGGGCGCCACTGCGCGCGCGGCTTCAACTGGACGGTCGTCTCGAACATCTCGAGCGGTGCGGGGTCGGTCGCCGTGTCGGCGCGCCCCGCCTTGCCGAAGACGCGGGCCACTTCGGGCACCGTCTTGATCAGGCGGTCGGTCTGCTGCAGCAGCTCGGCCGCCTTGCCGATCGACAGGCCCGGGAGCGCCGACGGCATGTACAGCAGGTCGCCTTCGTCGAGCGCCGGCATGAACTCGCCACCGAGGCGCATCGCCGGAATCGCCGTGAGGGCCAGCAGCAGCGCAGCGACCACGAGCGTCGCCGTGGGGAACCGGAGCACCACCTCGAGCGCCGGGCGGTAGGCGGCCATGAGCGCTCGATTGAGAGGGTTGGACGCTTCGTGGGGAATGCGCCCGCGGATCAGATAGCCCATGAGCACCGGCACCAGCGTGACCGAGAGCGCTGCCGCCGCGGCCATCGTGTAGGTCTTGGTGAACGCCAGCGGGGAGAACAACCGACCCTCCTGCGCTTCGAGCGTGAAGACCGGCAGGAACGAGAGCGTGATGACGAGAAGGGAGAAGAACAGCGCCGGCCCGACGTCCACGGCGGCCGCGGTCACGAGCTCCCAGCGTTCGGCAGGTGTCGAGCGTCGCGCCTGCCCAGCCTCGAACGCCTCGATGTGCTTGTGTGCTGCTTCGAGCAGCACGACCACGCCGTCGAGCGCGGCACCCACCGCCAGCGCAATGCCGGACAGGCTGAGCAGGTTCGCGTTGACGCCTTGCCAGTGCATGACGACGAAGGCCGCGCCGATCGCGATCGGCAATGCGATCACGGCGACCAACGCCGACCGAACGTGGAACAGGAACAGCAGGCACACGAGGGCGACCGCGACGAATTCCTCCGCCAGCTTGTGCGTCAGGTTGTCGATGGCGCGGTCGATCAGTGTCGAGCGGTCGTAGGTCTCGACCACCTCGACGCCGGCGGGCAGGCTCGGCTTCAACGCGGCCAGCCGCGCCTTGACGGCCGCGATGGTGGTGCGGGCGTTCTTGCCGGCGCGCATCACGACGATGCCGCCGGTGACTTCGCCCTCGCCGTCGAGTTCGGCGACGCCCCGGCGCATCTCGGGTCCGATCTGGACCGTGGCCACGGCGCCCAGCAGCACTGGCGTCGCGCCGGACACCGCCAGCGGGACGGACCGGAAATCGTCCAGCGACCGCAGGAAGCCCCGGGCGCGCACCATGTACTCGGCTTCGGCCAGCTCGACCACCGAACCGCCGGACGACTGGTTGGCCGCCTGCAGCGCCTTCGTCACCATGCCTTGGGTCACGCCGAGCGCGCGCATGCGGTCCGGGTCGAGCACGACCTGGTACTGCCGCACCATGCCGCCGAGGCTCGCGACTTCGGCGACGTCGGGAATCGTCTTCAGCTCGAACTTCAGGAACCAGTCGTTCAGCGCCCGCAACTGGCCGAGGTCGTTCCTTCCCGTGCGGTCGACGAGTGCGTACTCGTAGATCCAGCCGACACCCGTCGCGTCCGGACCGAGCGAGGCGGTCGCACCGGGAGGCAGCCGGCTCTGCACCTGACTGAGCGACTCGACGACCCGTGAGCGGGCCCAGTAGGGGTCGGTCTTGTCGTCGAACAAGACGTCGACGAACGAATCGCCGAAGAACGAATAGCCGCGGACGGTCTTCGCGCCCGGGACGCTCAGCATCGTCGTCGTCAGCGGATAGGTGACCAGGTCTTCGACGACTTGCGGCGGCTTGCCCGGGTAGCTGGTGCGCACGATCACTTGGACGTCCGACAGGTCGGGCAAGGCGTCGACCGCGGTGTGTTGGACCGACCACACACCGGCCGCGACGAGAAACGCCGTGGCCATGAGCACCAGGAACCGGTTGGCGACCGACCAGCGGATGAGCGCCGCGATCACGGGCGACCGCCGACGCGCTGCACCGAGACCAGCTCGTAACCCGTGGCACCGCCGAGCCGGAAGCCGAAGCGCACCGTGTCGCCGGGCCGGGTGTCGGCGAACGCTTGCGGGGTCGACTTCGCGAAGCCCATCGTCATCGCCGGCCATTGCATCGACGCGATGGGGCCGTGGGAGATGGTGATGGCCGTGGCGTCGACGCTTTCGACCTTGCCCTCGCCGACATGGACGACGGCGGAGGCAGCCGCCGGCGACGGCACCGAGGCCGAGATGGCGGGCGCAGGGGAGGAGGGCGCAGGCGCAGGCGGCGCCGTCGTCATGGCACCGAGCACCGAGGTCAGCCGCGCCTCCGAGTCGACGAGAAACTGCCCGCTCGCCACCACCTGGTCGCCCTGCGCGAGCCCTTGCACGACTTCCACGGTGTCGCCCAGGTCGACGCCGAGCTGCACGTCTCGCGGCTCGAAGCGGCCGTCGCTCTTGCGGACGATGGCCACCGTGCGCGTGCCGGTGCGGATCACGGCTTCGGCCGGAACGACGAGGCGCGCCGTGGTCGGCCCGGCGACCTGCAGCCGCAGCAGCATGCCGGGCACCAGGCGGCCGTCGTGGTTGTCGACCTCGAATCGCGCCTGCAGGGTGCGCGTGGCCGCGCTGACTTGCGGCAGGATCTCGGTCAACGTGCCCTGGAACGATCGCCCCGGGTCGGCTTGCAGCACGGCCGTCACGTTCTGGCCGCGCGTCAGCCGAACGGCCTGCGCCTCGGGCACGTCGGCCACGGCCCAGACCTTGTCGAGGCCGGCGATGCGAAAGAGCGTCATGCCGGGAACGACCGCCACGCCCTCCCGCACACCCAGCTCGGCGACGACGCCGCCGACCGGCGCGTACAGCGTGTACCGTGCTTGCGCGACACCGGCGGCCTCGCTCTGCCGGACGAGCGCCTCGGGAACCGACAGTGCGCGCAGGCGGTCGCGTGCGGCGTCGATCAGGTCCTGCGTCACCCCTGCACGCTGAAGCGCCAGCAACTCGTTCTGCGGCGCCAGCCATTCCGGCGCGTAGAGCGTCGCCAGCGCCTGCCCCTGGCGGACCCGCTCCATCGTCGCCCGGACCGCCAGCCGCTCGACGTAGCCGGCCACGCGGCTCTGCACCGCGACATTGCGCCGCTCGTCGAACTCGACCGTGCCCACCGCGTCGAAGGACGACGAGACGTCCATGCGCCCCGCCGCCACGGTACGGATGCCGAGGTTCTGCTGGACCGTGGGGCTGACCTGGACGCCCGAGTCGCCAGCCGTGTCGGCATACACGGGCACCAAGGCCATGTCCATGAACGGCGACTTGCCCGGTTTGTCGAAACGCGGCCCGGGGACCATGGGGTCGTGCCAGTACAACACCTTGCGGCCGTCCGCGACTGAGGCGGCGGCCGTGCCGTTCGATGCACGCACCGGCCCGGTCGACCGGCCGAGGGAGTAGCTGCCGATGGCGAGCGCGGCAGCGGCGACGACGAACAGCAACACCATCGGAACGCGCTTCATGGAACGAGGGCCTCCATGAGCGGCTTGAACGCCAGTCGCGCCTGGACTTCGGCAAGGTCACGCTGCAACGACAGCAGCTTGCGTTGCGCGTCGACCGCCGCATGGCGCGCTTCGAACAACGTCGCCAGGCTCACCTGGTTGGATCGGTAGCCGGCAAGCGCGGCCTCGGTGCGCTGCTGGGCCGGGACGACGACGCCGTCCCGGTAGCGGCCGATGCGTTCTTCCAGGCGCTGCCGATCACCCGCCAGGCTCTGGAACTCGGCCGTGGCTGCCCGCTGCAGCTCCGCCAGACCAGCGTCCGCCTTGTCGACGAGCGCCAGCTTGGCGGCGGTCTCCCGGTCCTGCCGTTCGGCCGGCGACACCGGCAGCGGAATGCTCACACCGACCGACACCATGTCCGAGTAGCCCTGGCGCTGGCCGTAGGACACCTGCCAGGTCCAGTTCGGCGTTCGGTTCGTGGCGGCGACCGCGCTGTCCTGCCGAAAGAGGGCGACGTCGCGCTGCGCCGCGAGCACGTCGGGATGGGCGGTGACGTAGGCCGCCTCGGTCGGCGCGCCGGGCACGGCCGGTGTCGCCAGCTCGTCGGCAGGGACGCCGGTCCACCGCCGCAACGCGACCCACGCCGCGGCCTGGCGTTGGCGCACCTCGGCCGATTCGTCTTCGGCAGCGCCGCGGGCACTGGTCATCGCCAGCACGTCCTGGCTGCTGCCCACCGACGACGACAAGCGCCCCATCGCCGCCTCCAGCTCCTCGTGGACGTGGTGCTCGGCCAGGGTCGTGAGTTCGAGCGCCAGCCCGGCGTAATAGGCGTCGACGAAGGCGAGGGCGGTCTGCAGGCGGGTGTCGGCCTGGGCTGCGCGGGCCATGACGGATGCCCGGTCGACGGCGGCGAGTGCCGCACCTCGCCGCGCGGCACGCTTGTCCGACGACAGCCACTCCTGACTGAGCCCGATGCGCTTCATGGTCATCGAGTCGGCCGTGGTGCTCAGCCGGTCGTGGCCGGTCACCGGCAGGTTGTCGACTCCTGCACTCAAGGTCGGGTCGGGAAGCTGGCCGGCGGCGCGGGCGGACTCGGCCGCACCGGCCACGCCGGCACGCGCGGAGCGGGCGCTTTCGGAGCGCTGCACGGCGAGGTCGAGCGCCTGGTCGAGGGTCAACGGCGCGGCGCCGACGAGGGCCGGCACCAAGGCGGCGGTCAACGCGACCGCCCATCGAAAAGCGTGGGGCATGGAGCCTCCGGAACGAACCATGGCAAAGGCCGGCAGCGAACGCGCTGCGGGCGCCAGTCAGTCGACGGAGGCGGTCAGACGCGGAGTCTGAGCGTGGAGAGGAACAGCGGGTCGGGAGGCGGGCGTGCTTCCGGGAGGCTCGTCGCAGCGCGAACGAGTGCCGCGGACGGATCGGGCACCGCAGGCAGTGCCAGCACCTGAACGAGCAACGGAATCGACGGCACGGGCAGCATGGCCGTTTCGAACGACTGAGCGGTCGACGCGCCGTGCTCGTGGCAGAGCGCCGGTTGCGCCGCGTCCTTGGCGTCGCAGGGCTGTCCCACCGCGACCATCTCGGCCATTGCGGTGATCGCGGCCAGGTCGCTCTCCGCCGGGCACGCATAGTTCGCCAATGCCAGTTGCGCGCACAGCAGCGACAGCACCGCGAACAAAGCGGCGGTCAAGCGGTGGACGGGGCGTTTCGGCATGGGCCGCGGGAGTGTAGCGCGCGGCTTTTGGCAACGGCCGCTTGGCGACGGCCGTTTTGGCGACGGCCGTTCGTCTGGCGACCGCTGCCACGGTCAGTTGGTGGTGGCCACGCGTGCCGCGACCGCCTCACTGCCGCTGGTCGTCACAGCCGCGCCGGGCATGTCCCACGCCCCGCCGAGTGCACGCACCAGGCCGACCGTGGCGGCGTATTGCGCTGCGTGCACCTGCAGCGCCTCGCGCCGGTTGCCGAGTTCGGTCCGTCGGGCATCCAGCAATTCGAGCTGGCTGACGTAGCCGTTGCGGTAGCGCACGTCCGAGAGCCGCGTGGCGCGGCCGGCGGCGGCGACGGCGCGTGCCTGGCTGTCGGCCTGATCGGCGAGCAGGCGCAGTTCCGACAACTGGTCCTCCACGTCGCGGAACGCCTGGAGCACCTGGTCGCGGTAGTTCGCCGCGGCGGCGTCCCACTGGGCGCCCGCGTCGAGCAGATTGGCCTCACGCCGGCCGCCGTCGAACAACGGCAGTTGCAGCAGGGCGCCGATGCCCCACGAGCGCGCCGACCACCGGACCAGGTCGCCGACCGAGGTCGAGGCGAGGCCGCCCGCCGCCGTCAGCGACACGTCCGGAAACCAGGCGGTGCGCGCCACGCCGACCCGCACCTGCGCGGCACGCCACGCGGTCTGGGCGGCGGCCACATCGGGTCGGCGGGCGAGCACGGCGCTCGGCACGCCGGCGGGAATGCGCGGCGGGTCGGCCGTCCAGTGCGGGCTGCCAACGGCTGCCGCCACGGTGAAGCTGCTGGCCGGTGCGCCGAGCAGCACGGCGAGCGCATGTTCGCGCGCGTGGCGCCGGCGCTCGAGCGCGACCAATTGCGACTCGGTCGAGGCGACTTCGGCCTGCACCCGCGCCAGGTCGAGCTCGGCGACGTCGCCCGAGGCGTAGCGCCGCTCGGTGAGCTGCAGCGTGTCGCGGTAGGCGGCCACGGTGTCGCGGACCAGCGCCCGCTCTTCGTCGAGCGAGCGCAGGTCGAAGTAGGTCTGTGCGACGTCCGCCTGCACGGCGAGCCGCGTGCTCTCGGTCAGCGCCTCGCGGGACTGCGCATCGAGCGAGGCCGCGTCCCGCGCCAGCGCGAGGCGGCCGAACAGATCGGTGTCGTACGACGCGCTCGGGCCGACGGCGAACACGCCGACCGCCGCATGATCGGGCACGCCGAGGCCCGGCTGCACCGTTTGCCGGGCGATCTGGGCGGTGAGGCCGACCTGCGGCGCACGGTCCGCGTCGGCGGAGCGCAGCAGCGCGCGGGCCTGCTGCAGACGGGCGGCAGCGAGTTGCAGGCTGGTGTTGTCGGCGTTCGCACGCTCGACGAGCGCATCGAGCTGCGGATCGCCGAAGGCGTGCCACCAGGCGCCGCGCGGTTGCGCTTCGGCCGGCGCCACGTCGGCCCAGCGGCCGTCGATCTCCTTGAAGGCGGCCGGCGTGGTCGGCAGGGCGCGCGGCGTGGGCGGCATCTGGCTGGCACAGCCGGCCAGGATCAGGGCGGCCAGCAGGGACACCATCGGCCGGGCAGCGCCGCGGCGCACCGTCGACGCACGCGGCATCACGACATCGTCGTTCATCACGATTCCTTGCAGAGACGAGAGTGCCACCCGGTCAGTCATGGTGCGACCGGGCAGCGGCAGGTTGCGGGTGGCCGAGATGAAAACCGCCGCCGCTGTCGGACGGCGTGATCGGCGCTTCGATCGCCTCCGTCCCGTGCTGCTTCAGCGGCCGATTGCCCGTCATCCGACGCAGCAGCACATAGAACATCGGCGTCAGGAAGATGCCGAAGGCGGTCACACCGACCATGCCGGCGAACACCGCCACACCCATCGCATGGCGCATCTCCGCGCCGGCGCCGGTCGCGAGGACCAGCGGCAGCACGCCCATGATGAACGCCATCGACGTCATCAGGATCGGCCGCAGCCGCAGGCGGCTCGCTTCCACCGCGGCCTGCATCGGCGTGCGCCCGGCGAATTCGAGCTCGCGCGCGAATTCGACGATCAGGATGGCGTTCTTCGCCGACAGGCCGACCAGCACCATCAACCCGATCTGCGTGAAGACGTTGTTGTCGCCCTGCGTCAGCCAGACACCGAACATGGCGGACATCAGCCCCATCGGCACGATCAGCAGGATGGCGAGCGGCAAGGTCAGGCTCTCGTACTGCGCAGCGAGCACCAGAAACACCAGCAGGATGGCGATCGGGAAGATGAGCGCGGCCGAGTTGCCGGCGGAGATCTCCTGGTAGGTGAGGTCGGTCCACTCGTAGCGCACGCCCGGCGGCAGCGTGTCCCTGGCGATGCGGGCGACGGCGTCCTGCGCCTGGCCGGACGAGTAGCCCGGCGCAGGGCCGCCGTTGATGTCGGCCGACAGGAAGCCGTTGTAGCGCATGGCCCGCTCGGGGCCGTAGGTCGGCGTGACGGTCAACAGCGCCGACAGCGGCACCATGGCGCCGCCGTGGGCGCGCACCTTGAGGGCGCCGATGTCGTCGGCACGTGCGCGGTAGGCCGCGTCGGCCTGAACCCGCACCGAGTAGGTCCGCCCGAACCGGTTGAAATCGTTCGCGTACAGGCTGCCGAGGTAGATCTGCAGCGTGTCGAACACGTCCGTCAGCGGCACGCCGAGCTGCCGCGCCTTCGTGCGGTCGATGTCGGCGAAGAGCTGCGGCACGTTGACCTGCCAGCTCGAAAAGAGACCCACCAGCTCGGGCGCCGCGGCGGCCTTGGCCATGAACGCCTTTTGCGCCGCGTCCATCGCGGCGTAGCCGAGCGAGGCGCGGTCCTCCAGTTGGAGCTTGAAGCCGCCGGTCGTGCCGAGGCCCTGCACCGGCGGCGGCGGGAAGACGGCGATGTACGCCTCCTGGATCGCACCGAACTGCTTGTTCAAGCTCTGCGCGATCGCGCCGGCGCTCAGGTCCTTGGTCGTGCGCTTGTCGAAGTCCTTGAGCGCCACGAACACGATGCCGGAGTTCGAGCTGTTCGTGAAGCCGTTGATCGACAGCCCCGGAAACGTGATCGCGTGCTCGACTCCGGCCTGCTTCAGCACGATGTCGTCCATGCGCCGGACCACCTCTTCCGTGCGGTCGAGCGTGGCGCCGTCGGGCAACTGGGCGAAGCCGATGAGGTACTGCTTGTCCTGCGCCGGCACGAAACCGTGCGGCACGAGGCGGAACAGGCCGAAGGTCGCGGCGACCAGCACGAGGTACACGGCGAGCATCACCGACTTGCGCCCGATCACGCGCGTCACGCCGCCGCTGTAGGCCTCTGAGCCACGGTGGAACACCCGGTTGAACGCGCGGAAGAACCGGCCGAACACGCGGTCCATGCCACGCGTCAACGCGTCCTTCGGTGCGTCGTGGCCCTTCAAGAGCAGTGCGGCCAGCGCCGGGGACAACGTCAGCGAATTGACGGCCGAGATCACGGTCGACATGGCGATGGTCAGCGCGAACTGGCGATAGAACTCGCCGGTCAGCCCGCTGATGAAGGCCAGCGGCACGAACACGGCCACGAGCACCAACGCGATGGCGATGATCGGGCCGGAGACCTCGCGCATCGCCTTGTACGTGGCCTCGCGCGGCGCCAGGCCGGCCTCGATGTTGCGCTCGACGTTCTCGACCACGACGATCGCGTCGTCGACCACGATGCCGATCGCCAGCACCAGGCCGAAGAGGCTCAGCGCGTTGATCGAAAAGCCGAACAGATGCATCACGCCGAAGGTGCCGATCACGGCCACAGGCACCGCCAGCAGCGGAATGATCGAGGCGCGCCAGGTCTGCAGGAACAGGATCACGACGAGCACCACGAGCGCGATCGCCTCCAGCAGCGTGTGCACCACCGACTCGATCGACGCACGAACGAACTGCGTCGGGTCGTAGACGATCTCGTAGGTCACGCCTTCGGGCATGGCCGACTTCACGTCCTCCATCGTCGCCCGCACCCCGTTCGAGATGGCGATGGCGTTCGAGCCCGGCGCGGCGAAGATGGGGATCGCGACGGCGTCCTTGTTGTCGAGCAGCGAGCGCAGCGCATAGGTGGCAGCGCCGAGCTCGATGCGGGCCACGTCGCGCAGGTGCGTGACCGCGCCGTCGTCGCTCGTCTTGACGATGATGTCGCCGAACTCTTCTTCCGTCTGCAGCCGGCCTTGCGCGTTCACCGAGAGCTGCACGTCGAGCCCCGTTAGGCCCGGCGAGGCGCCGACCACGCCGGCCGCGGCCTGCACGTTCTGCTCGCGGATGGCCGCGACCACGTCGCTCGCCGAGAGGCCGCGGCTGGCCACCTTCTGCGGGTCGAGCCAGACGCGCATCGAGTAGTCGCCCGAGCCGAACAGCTGCACGTCGCCCACGCCTTCGACCCGCGCCAGGCGGTCCTTGACGTTGAGCACCGCGTAGTTGCGCAGGTAGGTCATGTCGTAGCGCCCGCTCGGCGACAGCAGGTGCACCACCATCGTCAGGTCGACGCTGCTCTTGACGGTGGTGATGCCGAGCCGCCGCACCTCTTCCGGCAGGCGCGCCTCGGCCTGCGAGACGCGGTTCTGCACGAGCTGCTGCGCCTTGTCCGGGTCGGTGCCGAGCTTGAAGGTGACGGTCAGCGTCATCAGGCCGTCGGTCGTCGCCTGGCTGCTCATGTAGAGCATGCCCTCGACGCCGTTGATCTGCTCCTCGATCGGCGTGGCCACCGTCTCGGCGATCACCTTCGGGTTGGCGCCGGGGTAGTTGGCGCGCACCACGATCGAGGGCGGCACCACTTCCGGGTATTCGGAGATCGGCAGGCTGCGCACGGCGATCAGGCCGCCGAGAAAGATCAGCACGGACAGGACGCCGGCGAAGATCGGCCGGTCGATGAAGAATCTGGACAGGTTCATGGCGCGCTTTGCAACGGTTCAGGAATGCGCCGCAGCGCCGTTGTCACGGGCCGACGCGGCTTCCATCGGCACCTCCGTCGGCGCGACGAGCGCACCCGGCCGCACGCGCTGCAGGCCGTTGACGACCACGCGCTCGTCGGCCTTCAGGCCCGAGGTGACGATGCGCAGGCCGTTGACCTCCGAGCCCAACGTCACTTCGCGGTAGGCCGCCTTGTTGTCGGCGCCGACCACGAACACGTACTTCTTGCTCTGGTCGGTGCCGACCGCGCGTTCGCTGATCAGCAGCGCCGGCGCGGCCTTGACCTGGCCGAGGCGCAGGCGGGCGAACTGGCCGGGCATGAGGCTGCCGTCGGCGTTGTCGAACACCGCCCGCACCCGCACCGTGCCGCTGCGCGCATCGACCTGGTTGTCGACGAGCTGCAGGTGGCCGGTGTACGGTGTGTCGGTGGTGTCGGCCGTGCCGAGCTGCACGGGGATGCGCGCGATGTCGCCGCGGGCGCCGTTGTGCGCCGTGGCGCCGGCGAGGCTGCGCAGGTCTTGCAGTGCCTGCGTCACGACGCGCTCGTCGGCCTCGAAGCTGGCGTAGATCGGGTCGACCGAGACGAGCGTGGTCAGCACCGGCGCGGTCGGTCCGGCAGCGACGAGGTTGCCGACGGTGATTTCAAGCCGACCGACGCGGCCGGAGACCGGGGCGCGCACCTGGGTGTAGTCGAGGCTGAGCCGCGCCGTCTGCAGTGCGGCCTGCGCGGCGCGCAGGTTGGCGTCGGCCTCGTGCTGCGAATTCGCGCGCTCGTCGTGTTCGCGCTGGGCGATGGCGTGCTCGTCGAGGAGGCGCTGCGACCGCTCGGCCTCGCTGCGGCTGTAGGACGCCCGAGCCTGGGCGGCGGCCACCTGGGCCGCGGCACGCTCGACGTCCGCGGCGTAGGGCGCCGCGTCGATCGTCAACAGCAGATCGCCCTTGCGCACCAAGGCGCCTTCCTTGAAGTGCACCGTCTGCACCGTGCCGGCAACGCGCGACCGGATGTCGACGCGCTCGACCGCTTCCATGCGGCCCGAGAACTCGGACCAGGTGGTCACGTCGCTGCGCGTCACGGTGGCGACCGAGATCGGCACGGCAGCAGGCGCGGCCGGCGTGGCGGCGTCTGCATCGGACACGTCGATGCTGAAGGCGGTGACGATGCCGGCGGCCAAGGTGGCGAGCAGCGCGCCAGCGAGCCAAAGCCGCCGGACGAACAGGGCGGACAGATCCGAGGGAAGGTGGGACAGGAACTGGGCAAGCGACGGCGACATGGGTGACTCCCTGAAACAATATTCCGTAGTGGTCGCTACGGCATGTGGGAGAATGTAGTCAGTCCAGCGACGTGAGTCAACGACTTTCTGAACGATCGTTATGAAATGCGACAACGCTTCGTCGGCAAACGCCGACACGCCTGCCAAGGAGCGCAAGCCCCGAGGACGACCGCTGTCGTTCGACCGGGACACCGCGCTCGAAAAGGCGATGCACGTGTTCTGGGAGCACGGCTACGAGGCCGCGTCGATCGCCGACCTGACCGCCGCGATGGGCATCACGCCGCCGAGCCTCTACACCGCGTTCGGCGACAAGGAGCGCCTGTTCTTCGAGGCCGTCGACCGCTACGCTGCCGGACCGGGCGGGCTCGGATCGCGTGCGCTCGTCGAGGAGCCGACGGCCAGGGACGCCGTCCAGCGCATGCTGGGCGACGCGGCGGGCGAGCTGACACGTGTGTGCCATCCGCGCGGCTGCATGCTGGTCATGGCCGCGGCGATCTGCTCGGTCGCCGCCGAACGCGTGCAGTCGGCGCTGGCCAAGCGGCGCGCGGCCGACGAAGCACTGCTGCGTGAGCGTTTGCAGCGCGGCATCGACGACGGCGAACTGCCGAGCGACGCCGATGCCACCGCGCTCGCCAACTTCTATGCGAGCGTGTACCGCGGCATGTCGATGCAGGCCAAGGACGGGGCGACGCACGAACAGCTGCTCGGCACGGTGGCCATCGCGATGCGGTCCTGGCCGGGCCAGCGCTGACGCCTGCCCCGCGTCGTTCCGCTGACGGCTTTTTCCCTGGTTTGTCCGCTCCGGCAAAGCGGATAAGCTGCAACGCGCATGCTCCAGGGCGATCGAGGATTTTTCGTTCCGCAGTTTGACGGACAGCTTCGCAGCGAAGCGTTCTACAGTGTCTTGCCAGTGCCGTGTGGGACGGTTTTCACGCCGTTTGCGAAAGGGCCCAGCCGATGAGACTGTTGATCGTCGACAACCAGCCGATCGTTCGACTCGGCGTGTCTCGCCTGATCGAAGGCATATGGCCGGAAGCGATCGTCGACCAGGCCGGGACGGTGTTGCATGCGCGCGAGTGCATCGCACGTTCGCGGCCTGACGCGATGACGCTCGAGCCGCAACTGCCCGATGCGCCGGGCACCGAAGCGCTGTCGAATCTTCTGCGTGCGGCGCGCGGCGTGCCGATCATCGTGCTGAGCCTGGGCGACGAGCCGACGCATGCCCACCGGGCGATGCAACTGGGTGCCTCCGGCTATCTGGCCAAGACCTGCGCTCTTGCCGACCTGGCGATGGCGTTGACACAGGTGCTGGGCGGTGAGCGCTATGTGAGCTCTGCGCTGGCGAGCCGGTTGCTCGCGCAGGTCGAGGACGACGCGCCGCGAGCGCTTCCGCACGAAGCGCTCACCGTGCAGGAATACCGCGTCATGCAATTGATCGCGGGTGGCGTGCGGGCCGCGCACATCGCAGCGACGATGAACTTGTCGCCGAAGACGGTCGCGAACTACCGCCGCCGCATTTTCGGCAAGACGGGTTGGCACAACAACGTCGAACTGGCGAAGTACTGCGTGCAACATGGATTGACGTCTCCGCACTGAGGCGGACCCGAGGGAGACGGCGCAGTCCCGGCGAGTTCGAAGGTGGCGACATCCGGCGGTGCGCATGGCGTTGTCCCCGCGCCGAATCTCCCGCTCTCCTACGTTGCACGAGGCAGGCACTGGGAACACTGCACCCACCTCAAAAGAAGGGAGCAACCCCCGTGAATTTCATCCTCTGGCTCGTCCTCGGCGGTTTCATCGGCTGGCTTGCATCGATCGTGATGCGCCGGCCCGAAGGGATCATTCTCAACATCGTCGTCGGCATCGTGGGGTCGTTTCTCGGTGGTTGGCTGATTTCGCCGCTGGTGGGTGCGGGCACCATCAACCAGAACGACTTCAGCGTTCCGGGACTGGTGGTGAGCTTCCTCGGGGCCGTCTTGCTGCTGGCCATCGTCAATCTGTTGAACCGCGGTCGGGCCCGTTGAACGCCATGGCCACCATCACGTCCACCAACGTCAACGATGCGTCGTTCGCAATGACCCGCCATGACCACGGGCACGTCGTGTCGTGGTCGGCCGTCTTTGCCGGGGCGGTTGCGGCAGCGGCACTGTCGCTGATCCTTCTCGTGCTGGGCGTCGGCCTCGGGCTCTCGTCGGTCTCGCCGTGGACGGCACACGGAACCAGCGCGACCGTCGCCGGCGTAGGCGCCATCGTCTGGATCGTCGCCGTCGCGGTCATCGCTTCCGGCATGGGCGGCTATCTGTCGGGTCGGCTGCGCGCGCGATGGGCGCAGGCGCATGTCGACGAGGTCTACTTCCGTGACACGGCCCATGGCTTTCTCGCCTGGTCGGTCGCGACCTTGCTGACTGCCGGACTCTTGACCTCGACCGTCGGCACGGTGCTCGGTGCGGGGGCCGAAGCGGGTGGGGCGGTGGTCGGCGCTGCGGGGACGGCGGTTGCCGGTGGCGCTGCCGCCGTGGCCGGCAAAGGCGGTGCGGGTCCGGGCTCGGCCATGGGCTACATGACCGACTCGCTGTTCCGGCCGATGGCGGCCGATCCGTCGGCCTCTGCGCCGGCTGCGACGCCGGAGGCTGCACAAGGCGAGGCCACGGTCGCCGAGGCGGGCAAGATCTTCGCGCACGGCTTGTCGAGCGGGTCGCTGTCTGCGGAGGACAGCCGCTATCTCGGTGAACTGGTCGCCAAGCGCACCGGCATGGCGCCTGCCGATGCAGAAAAGCGCGTGAACGACACCTTTGCGAAGAGCCAGAAAGCGATTCAGGACGCCGAGGCCAACGCCAGGGACGCGGCCGACAAGGCGCGCAAAGCCGGCGCCTATGCCGCGTTGTGGATTTTCGTTTCGCTGCTGTCCGGCGCTTTCGCCGCCAGCCTCATGGCCACCGTCGGCGGTCGCCGGCGCGATCTCTGAACAAGGAGCATCTTCATGCGTTCACTC